>WBNM01017716.1:36461-122449 GCA_013399055.1 Ramphastos sulfuratus | reverse complement strand
AAAAAGAAAGAGGGAGAAAAAAAGAGGCAAACGACACCCCCTCTCCTCCCTCCTCTGCCCGGTCCCTTCCACCCCCGACACACACACACGCGCGCACACACACCCCATTGATCAATATTTGGCCGTCTTGCTGCAACTTGCTGCAGTCTTTTAAAGGAGTAGTAGAGAGCGAGGGAGAGAGAAAGGGAAACTGACAGGAAGGGGTAAGGAGCTACACATGTCACATGTGCTTTCTAAGACGGCCAGGAGCATCTGCAGGCTGGATCTGGTGGAGGATGCTGCGGCAGGTGATACACAGAGGGCTCCAGTCGTTTTTCTACAAGCTGGGCTTATTCGTGAGCAGGCATCCGGTGTTTTTCCTCACTGTGCCCGCAGTCCTGACCATCATCTTCGGCTTCAGCCTGCTCAACCGCTTCCAGCCTGACACTGACCTGGAGAGCCTGGTAGCCCCCAGCCACAGCCTGGCCAAGATCGAGAGGAGCTTAGCCAGCAGCCTTTTCTCCCTCGATCAATCCAAAAGCCAACTGTATTCGGACTTGCACACCCCGGGAAGGTATGGCAGGGTGATTCTCCTCTCCAAACCTGGAGGCAATATTTTGCATCAGGCTGATGTGATCCTGCAGATCCACCGAGCCGTGCTGGAAATGAAGGTGAACTACAAAGGCTATAATTATACTTTTTCCCATCTGTGTGTGTTGAGAAATCAGGATAAGAAATGCGTGCTGGATGATATTATTTCAGTGCTAGAGGATCTGAGGCAGGCTGCCCTCTCCAATAAGACAACAGCCAGGGTGCAAGTGAGCTATCCCAACACTAAATTAAAGGTATGCTCTTACTGCATGCTTTTGCCAATTAAAGAGGCAGCACTTCATTTCTTGTCCTAAACAGCAAACAAGAAGTATAATCATCTCTCTCTCTCTCTCTCTCTCTGTCTAAATGTGTGTGATCTGGGCTTTCCTCGGGAAGCAGCTGAAAGACATGCTATTGTTCTGTGTGAGGAGGACGGGTGGGGGGACGGTATGCTAACGAACCAGGAGAAGCAGGGAGTGGAGGACAGCTTTGGGACCTGGAGACCTTGCAACGTCTTGGAGGGTTAATAGCTTGGAGAAAAAGGGACAGGAGGTCGGTGGGCAGTTGAGAACTGGGATTCCACTGTCACCTTTTTCACCCTCACTGCTGTGATATGCTAATTTAATATAGCCATAAAGCCTTTACTCTAATGCCCAGTGAGCTCCTGTATCACCTTGCTTTGCGAGTGCCATAGAAGCAGCAGGAGGCTTGGGCCAGGAGTGATTTCAGGTGTCCTGCCTTTTTTTTTTTTTTTTTTTTTTTTTTAACCTACATGCAAAGAAGGGGAAGGGAAATGGAATTTTTGCTTTTGGTGTGAAAATAATTAACTTTGCCATTGATAAATGGGTTGGAGTTTTGGGAGGGATTCCATCAGCCAGAGGCTTCCAGCAAAAGTGAAACAAGGTAAAAGGTGAAAAAAGTTTCAGTCTTTCCAATGAAAAGAATAAACAATTCAGCACAAAATATCTCAGGAATGTTTCCCTGGCATACAAGTACCCATCTGCTTTCCCTCTCATCTGGAGCAATCCAGTCCACTAGGACTAACCTGCTATGAACAAATAAGGTGCAAAGTTTGCAGGTGGCTACCAAAAGTTTCTGTGAATTACAGTACACCTGCATGCTCCCCTAGCCATTGCACCAGAGACTGAATTTATTTAACAGAGTGTTATAAACTCCTAGCACACTAGTTACTCACGGTTCAGGTCATAGAGAAGAGGAAATAAGTCTTCTTGTAAGACAGAGAGGCTTTTTGGTCTTACTTGTCCCCACTTTTTTTTCAAAGAGCTCCTCAAGGATGAGGATGAAAGCACCAGCCAGATCTTGAAGTTATAATTTGTTTCCTACTGGTCATTTACCAGGAAAAAAAAGGTAAAGCCTGTCTCAGTCCCAAAAACTGAAGCAGAGATGTACATTGACTTTATTGGTCTTTTTGCTTCAGTAAAAGGGGCAGGTAGGACAGTCAAGTTTTGGTCCCATTGCTATAAATGTTAAGTACATGCTTTGTGCAGAGTTGAGGCAGAGTGGAGTGTGTGGACATGAAAAAGTGTCCTTGCTGCTGCTAGAAAGTCCTGAGTGTAAGGAGTGCTCACAAAATGAGTTATTCTGGATTACATATCCTGGAACAAATTTTACCTTTTAGTTGGTTTTGTAGTTTGCTGTGTGCTATTGTAGAATTAAGGAGCTTTCTTTTTATTTTGCTTGTTTTTAAGTTACAATTACTGTAGTTCATTGGAGAACACTGATAATCTGTGATAATACCATTATAAACCAGCATAGTCATTCTGCTTTCTCCATCTAGATTAATTTTCATGTGTAGAAAACCTTAACTAAGTTTGGCAAAACTAGAATGGGGTCACTTGCCATGTGTTTTTTTATCAGGAGATTGTCTACACCTCTTTTTTTTTAAAGATAAAAGAGTAAAATAAATTGGTCTGAATTAGAAATTTAATAGAATGAATGATTGATAGATAATTCATATAGAAAAAAGGTTTTCCCAAAACAAAGATATCTCACTATGAGTACCACCGAATACCTCCCACCACCTCCAATCCCCCAAGTAGTTGCTGTGTATCATCAAGGATGAAAGAATAAGGCCTTTAAGTACCCAGGTTTAAAGATGGGCAGAGCAGGCTGTTCTCTACCCACTTCTCAGAGAAGGTAAAGCCACCAAATTCTGTGACCGCACTTCAGAGAAAAGGTGACAACTGCAACCCATTTCTGTGGATAGAAAGTGAGAAAGAGAAACACACTTTGCCATAGTTATTCCTGTTGTAGTACGGTAAGGACTCTGTTGTGGGTCTGTGACAAGCTCTGAACTTTGGCTTTCAGCTGTGGTGTGTTCCTGGAGACACCTCCTCTATTCTTTTTGGCTCCAGCTGCTGGGAATAAGTTACTGCCTTGGACAGATTATTCCCTAGATCATCTCTGTCATCTCTGTGCCATGTACCAAGGGTTAGGAAGTTGTGGCTCTTGCTCTCCATCAAGCCATCTTGGTTTAATCCAGACTCCCAGGCTACTTAGTAACCTTCCTCTCTGCACCTCTGAGGAAAGGCTGTAGAAACCCAGTCCTGTGCCATTTGTTTTGGGGTGTATAGATATGTTTAACTGGAAATGTCTTAGATGCTGCACCCACTGAGGTAGATCAGTCTCTGTATGTTCAGCAAAAGAAAACAATCCCTGAGGCTGTAGCTATGAGAGTTTTTTGTTTGCTTGTTTGTTCTACTTGAGCCATGATGTGAAGGAGTGGTTGTGACTAGACCTCATAGGAACGCAAAAATGAGGACCAAATCTGCCTTATTCAGTACAGACCAGTGTTCATCACACTGGTCCATGCTTATCACACTGGTCCATGTCCAGGACCATGTCCATAAGGACCCAACAGGATCTTCTAGGTTGCCTCACTTTCTCAAAACCACATTGATTGGCTACTAGTGGTAGATTTTGCTCTGTCTTATTCTTTTAATTATGGTGTCAGGTTGAATAAAATTCTTCTAAGAATGATATAATAGGTTTACAAACCATGAAGGTGTCCCAGATATGTTTAACCTGCAGGGAATATAAATCAAGTGTCAATCTGTACTGGTTTGTGAACTCCAGTGTTGCCAATTCTGAGCAGTTCCTGCTCTTCTGCTTCATCCATGAGTTAATAAAAAATTGAGTTTTTTCTTTTCCTCAAGCCTCGTAAGAAGCTCTCACTTTATCCTTCTCATCTCCTGCTGGTGGACAAATTAGTTTGATTCTTTCAGGTGGGACTGGGCTGAAGGCTGGCTGTGGGGTGAGCTCTTGCCGGGTGATTCATGGAAGCTTTGTGGGAGCCATATGAGCAGGTGTCAGTAAACTGCTCCAGTTTTAAGGCATCTGTTACTGGGCTGCAAAATCTAGTGAAACTGCTTGGCTTTACCCAAGAAGATCTGTCTGTGAAGAGTAGTAATCATTTAATCATTACTTACTGTGATGTTGGAAGAGCTTATAACCTCTAATAAGTTCAGCTTTACTGCCCTTCTGTAAGCTGGGAAGTCTTGGTCTTCCCAGGGGAGGAAAGAAAGATGGCAGTTAGATCCACGGTGCAGCCTGAAGTGAGGTTTCAAATGCCTGAGATGAGGTTTAAATCTACTCTGTCAACAGAGGGGTCATATTGTAGGCTACTTTAGTCCAAGTGAACTAGGCTGTAGGAAAATGCCTGCTCCCGTTGCTTTATCTAGCCTGTTCATGATTATTGTGATGCTACGCTGCAGTCTGCAGCCCAGCCAGAAAGTGTCTTGCCCAAGGTCATGCAGATAGACCGTGGCAGAGCAGAAAAACAAAGCTGGATGTGAGAAGTCTGAAGTCTTGATGGAGACTTTTGAGATACATCCTGGAGCAAGATTGCTTATGCTTTCCCCAGACCAGGAAAGAAAAAACAAACAAACAAACAAACCAACCCAAAGTTCCTATGCTTGGGGTTCTGCCCTAAGCATGTAGACTGTGCAGGTCTACACCAAGCACTGACCTTCAGTTGTCAAACTGTTAAATCACAAGTTTTGACAAATTTCAGCATCATTTCTGTCAATTAAGATTTTCAGGACAGTGTCTGAGCACAAGTTGGGAGATAGCATGGGAAAGGGTTCATTCCTTGTTGGTATATCTACTCTGTTCTGGGGATAAAAGTGTCTGTCTTGAATATGTTGTAGCCCTGCCCCTAGAACCAGGGTCTGATCTGAGTCACATCTGATTCATTGGTGTACATGAGGATTACTTCTTATGTGCTATGAGATACGAGAAGTAGAGTGGATTTTGACGGTGATTTGCCAATAACCCCATCAAATTTGAAATTTGCTGTCATTATCAAGAAAAAAAATTACAAAGAATGAAAATTATTTGTGACACAGTCCTTTCAATGGAGAAGAAAAAATTAAAAAGCCATGAAAGTATTTTTTCAGCTATTTCACCTTTACTCTTTCTTTTCACATTTATTTGCTAGCTTACATGAGAAAAGAGAATAACTTAGAACTTATCTCCCTGATATCAGAATGAATATGACAACTTCTGGGTGAAATGAGCTTTCGTAAGCAGATTGATTTTTGTAATACTGCCTTCAATTAATTATCAACCATTTATGAACACTAGGCTAAACAGCAGCCAATAAACCAGACATCTCTATTACCACATTTGTGATAAACACATCAGCTGGATATTGAATCCTTTATTGCTTAAGTAGAAAAGTTACTTGCATTCACTTAGCATCTTGAAACCTGCAATTGCAGATTTGCTACTGGCCAAATTCTCTTTTTTTTTTTCACATGAACAGCTTGTAAATGTAATTGAATTTTGCTCCATTTTCATTTGCGCAGTCTTTCCCTCTGCTCCAAGATGAATCCCTCATTAGATGATCCTGTGGCAAGGGCTACATCCATGGGACAGAGGGGTGGAACCTCCCACCTACATCAAAGTAGGCATCTGCATATTGATAATGCCCACAAACTGATTCCTTCAGTAAAACTGGTTCAAATATAAGATTTCTCTGACTCCATGGAAAAGACACTTCCTTGCAGGTAATGTGGCTCTGCACTTGTTTGATATCACCCATCCCAATCCAAACCTGTCGCTCAGGTTCATGTAAAATGCTCTACAGCTAGCAAAAGCTGCTAAGTCACAGCAAAATCAAGACAAGGCAAGACTAAATTCAGGATAGCTGCTCAGCAGCTTGAAAGAAAGTGGAAAAATGTCAAAGGCAAGTAGCCTCTTCTGGCTCACAGATTAGGAAACTTACTTGGAGTAAAAAAACCAGGGCAAATCTTTTGTTTCTGTGCTATTCAGTAGGAATAGGAAGGGGTCCTCACCCTCCTTGCCTATGCAGAGTTGGACTCTGTGGCAGCTTAGCTGTGCCCTTGCTGGGAGATGTCCCTGTAGCTCTTGAGGACATGTTGAGACAGCCTGCCTGCTCTGCCTGAGCAAGAAATGAAGTGTTTGCTTGCATTTTTAGGAAAATTCTCCACTCCCCTCTTTGCTTGGTACATTAGGAAAGGTCTCTCTCAGCTCCTATAGACCAAGTGTTAAGACAACCCTCTTGCTTAAAAGGAAGGTCAGACTATGAACTCTGATGACATCAGGGATACAAAATCAGGTTAACCTGTACCAGAACAACCTATGCCAACATAAACAAACAGTAAAAAGATAGCAGAAACCTGTCAAAGTAAGGATGGGGTTTAGGATGCTCTTTTTTACATTGCCATTCTTCAATTACAAATTTAACTTTCCGTATTAGTCTCTGAGGTAAATTGCTTCACTCCACCAGGGCTGTAAACCAGAGGTTCCTTGAGTGTGGGTCTCATTCCTTCCTGAATGAACAGTGGCCATATGGAAGACAGCAAAGAAAATACTCTTCACTGACCTTTCAGAAGATCTTGGTCAGCTATTTCATGCCTTTCCCTCCCAACTATTCCACTTTTCAGTTTTGTCAGCACTTACTGGGACATATGGCCTTTTATGCAATGCCAGGCCTTCTGGAGACCTTGCCATGATGTGAATAATAAACAATTCAGAGGTTGTTTGAGTAGAGAGAAAAAGAAGATGCAATTGCAAGCCTCTTTTGGTTAGTAATGACTATTCATTGTTGTGGATCTGGGATGGATGTCAACCACTTGCCAAAGGCAAAAAGTCCAGTAGCACTTCCCATTGTCCTACAATAGCTACTTTGTGGATAGACAAAAGTAATTACTTCCTTTATGAAATATTCAGTTAATACTTGACAGTGTTTCTATGCTGACATAACTTCTAATCTCAGCCACCCCTGTGCCTTTCCAAAATGTCTTTGGAGCTCCTTACTGTGCTGTTGGAGTGCTCTGAATTTCAACCTTTGGATCTACAACAGATGGGTATTCTTACTATCTGTTACAAGAGTTAAATTCAGATATCACCATCCTAGCAAGGTGAGAGAATGCAATTGATGAACCTTAATAAAGATGATGCTTTTACAAGTGAGAGTGGAATGAAACGGAGTGGAGAGGAGAGGAGATGCTGAAACTAGCATTAACTAATGAAATATATGTTCACTGATGAAATATATGTTCTGTGGTAGAAGTGGGAGGCAGTCTGTAAGAAGAAAATTAGATTAATATATATGTAAGAAACACCAATTTTTAAGTTATTTAATGTCCTTTATGTATATGTGGGGAAACATGTCGCATACACGTCTTTCTTCAACGGTAAACAATGTCACTGATAAGATTGTGCTAGACGTTTTGTAAATAATAATTTAAAAACAAAATCTGTATTAATGCTTTTCAGACTTTGAGACATAAAAGACCATTATGCAGAGCTCTGCACAGTTGTTATTACAGAAAGCATGGTGAAGAGACCTGCTGTTTTTTCCAGTTGGAGTGAACTGGGTTGTTAAAATCACAATCTCACATTTTTACAAGAAGCTTTTAATTTAGGCATATCCCACATCCATTGCACACTCCTAGTGCAAACAGTGAGACACATTGTGCACGGCTGCGACTCGAGCTGAAAGGCAGCTTTAAATACAGATGAAGCGAAGTCCTCAATGATGTAGGAAATCAGGTGCTGTGTGTGCTAGAAAAGAGAGGGGAAGAGATCAGGAGGCAGGGCAAGATACGGTCTTTCATACCTCTGTTGCTTACAATATTAGTCCTGTTCTCTGTTTTCCTACCTACCACGGTGCAAGATGCTCATGTGGGGAACAGATAGTAAAGAAAGATCTTGATAGCGGGAAGCATCCTACAAATTCAGAGAGCAGTGACTGAGCTCCTGAGCATTGCAGAGATGATCACATGCCATGGCACATGTCACTGCCCTGGATTCACTGGATGTGAATTAGCCTTACTTTTACACCAGTTAGGCCATTTGAAAGCAGGAGCTTTGAGTGAAATGTTTGGAGATCTTTGATGTCACTAGAAAGCATGATTTGCTGGCACTGGGAGGATTTCTAGTTAGAAAGAATTACTGTGGAACCAACTCAAGGGCAAACTGGGAATAATTTGTTAGTCAACAGCTCTGGTATGATACAGAAATTCTGCTTAAGGTTTTTGTTCTCTTAACCCTGCTCATACGTTAGTGGGTAACTGCTGCACAGTGCCAGTTCTGCATGCCCTGCAGCAGCTCTGCAAGACACCGGACAGCCCTCCTACAGCCCTGAGTCAGCCACATCAGCTTTTCTCACTGGTTTTGTGGTTCAGCACCAAACGTGCCCTCCTCGGGTCCACTTTTGTTAGCCATACTGGTATCGCAGTGAAGGAGCTCCTTGGGACATCATGGGTTTTGAGACCAGCATTCACCTGGCTTATATTTCAGAAAGGTTTTGGTCTGATAATTACCTATAACTATGATGGAAAAAAGTCAGTTGACACCACAGGTGTATAATGTTTCCTGAACAGATAGGATGGCAAATGTTTCAGCACTCTCTGTAATAACTAATCTTTAAAAATACTAATTGCATAAGACCTAAAGCCTGCCTGACTCCTCTGAAAGCATCTAAGAAGACAAAGGGCNTAACCTCTCTTGACCTGCTGGCCACACTGTTCCTGATCCAGGCTAGGATGGCATTGGCTCTCCTGGCCACCTGGGCACACTGCTGGCTCATGTTCAGCCTACTATCTACCAGCACCCCCAGGTCCTGGTAGTACTGCTTGAGGTTGTTGTCCCCAGCCCGCAGTACTGCTTGGGGTTGTCGTGGCCAAAGCATAGAACCCTGCACTTAGCCTTGTTAAATCTCATCCCATCCTGGCTACCTATTTTATGCCTTTGAAGGCAAAACAGATTGCAGAGACTTTAAGTGTAATGCAACCCAGCTAGCAAGGGTACATAAACTGAGATTAAAGACCAAGCTTCTAATGGACCAGTCTGCTACAATTAATTTCCTTGTGCAGCTGGTGGAAGACCTGGGAGGTGCCACTGGAAACCTCCACAGGAAAGCCCAAACATCTAGCATGTAACCTCTTACAGTAATAGGGAATAAAAACATCACCTATAGGACCGGTTCAGGGGGCACTCGCTTGTGCCCGCTAGGTATTGAAGTAAGACAGAAAAATTGCACTTGTGTAAGGCAAGGTCTTGCTTTTTTCACACCTTGCATAATTGTTTCCACCAGTGTTACACAAGTGTTGTCAGTCTGATGGGGAGGTGCTATTCTTACCACATACATGGTGCATTTTCCCACATGTCAGCGGCTTTGTAAAGGGTGCTACGATTCAGAAGTAGCCTTGGAGTGTTCTGCTGCTTCTGTGATAAATCACACATTAACCTGTGCTGCATTTAGGGCTGACCCCTAAAATTTCAGTTGAATCTTTTTCTATGTTATTGTACTTTTGAAATCAAAAGCATCTGTGAAACTAGTTTCAGATTGCCCTTAATTTTGGCATGAAGGAAGAAAAGGGCAAGTTTCTGTAATTTTCATNTCGAGGTCTGTGGTAATGGGTTGCACTTGATGATCTTTGAGGTCTCTTCCAACCTTGCTTATACTGTGATACTGTGATACTGTGATACTGTGATACATGTCCTTAGTGAAATGCTTCCTTTTTGTATGTGTTGAAATGATTCTTTTAAAGTATTTTTTCAGAATTCTTTCCAAAATATTTTACTCTCATGCTGCACTTGATAATAAAGAATAAAAGAGGAAAAAATGTTACTTTAAAAGGATTTTTTTTCCCTGTGTTCCAACTTTGGAGAAGGAGAAATCACTCTGCTTTGAAAATCACAATGAAATGAGGTGTCTCCATCAGCCCTGCCTGGAAGGATCCTCACATGGCCAAGAACACAGCCTAATCCTCATGGACATGAATATATTCCTCAAGAGGGTGCTCTGGCTCCTATTAATACCATTTTTCACTGGAGACCAAGATGCTGTATTGATGGGCCACTCACTTCCAAACATGTTTAGTTTGTATAACAATTTACAGTTTATTGTGAAGAAAGGTACTGTTAGCAGTACTTCATTATGCAACACAATCTCTTGTTCGATGGCACTTTTAACTGAAATACATTTTTGATTTGTTAACAAAAATACATTAACAAATGCAGTTTTGAGCAGCTGCAAAGTAGGAACATTCATGTGCATTTTTCTCCTTAAAAATCCACGCTTCAGTTTCCTCATGTTCTCGACTCCCATGTTTTATTTACAGATAAGTAGAAAACATCCTCCAAAAGACATTGCATCACACAGGCTTTTGGATGCAGATGGCAAACCTACTTGTCTTTGAGAGGGTGCAGTAACAAATGCTCTACCAATCTCCTTTCTTCCTTAACTAGCGTTAATTTTCCTGTCCATAAGTGATTTTACATCTGACCGTAAAAGAAAACCTCATCATACAGTTGATGCACAACGGATTTGTCATTGTGAAAGACATAGAAAGCTGGAACACCAGCAAAGGAACATCAGTATTTTGTAATATTTACCAATGTCTATCCAATCTTTTCTCTCTCCCAGACTTCAAGATTACCACAAATACTAGGCTTTAGGTGTATACCCCAAAATAGTTTTCACAATCTTGATAAGCTTAAGAGCTTCTCTGTTCTTGCAAAATGTTTAATGTTTTGGGTTTGAGAAAAATTTCATTTTAAAGAAAAGGGAGGGTTTTTTTCTCATAAAAGAATAAAGCTTATGCCCTTAAAACTTTTACCATCTTCTTGCCTCTACTATAAGATTTTGGAGATGGGAGAAAGAGGAGAACATCCTTGAAAAGAAGTTTGTGTTATAGAAATGCCAAATAATGTAATTGCATAAGTTCAGTGGTCTTGTCAACAGAATATTCATCTCTGAAGGAAAATTAAAACAGGTCATTTGTCATTACTACGCATTACAGATAGGAGAAAAGTTCCTTTGAGTATAATTCTGATACTTCCCTTGTGGAAAAGCCAATTACTCTCTGAAGTAGTGAAAATGAGGCACTTCCTTTAGAACAGCTAAATAAAAGGTAACCAGGATAGAAAATAGCCCATAATGAAACTCAGAGAAACTGAAATACAATCCTAAACTGTTTGGACTGTGTCTTTCCTATAGCCTCTTCACTGAGGATACCAATGGACAGAAAGGGCATTTCAGATGCTGTTATTTGAAAGAGTAGTTTGGTGCAGGACCACGTATTCAAGAATTCATATTCTGCCTCTACCTTACATTGATCTTCACATCATAAAGTGCTGTGGTACTGCTAAAGAGATTCAGAGAGCTGTTGGAGTTTCATGAGCAACCTCATGCTGGTTCCATGTAGCATCAGCGGTTCAAACACATAAAAGACTTACCGGCTCAGTCTACCCCAATCCCTGGCCTGTGCAGGATTATGAGAAAAACTTAGTAGAAAAATTAATTCAGATTGACTTGGATGGGAAATCCGTCATGTTGGTTGGAAACTGGTTGAAAGATTGTAAATGAAGTATCATGATAATTGATAATGTACCAAGTTTATGGAAGGTATCTTGCAGAGTATCTGGAGAATTTGTGTTAGGTCTGGTCTCATCTAACATCTCTATTAATTATCAGGAAGTGTAATTGCATTGCACAGGAATGAAATTCACAAATAACATTAAACAAGGAGGAAATGTCAGCAGTAGCTGAGTCAGAGGATTTACACAGACAGAACCAGGGCAGTTAGAAACCTGAACAGAAAATGAAACTATTTTCTGAAGAGTTCTGATTGCATTATGGCCCCCAAAGGGCAATCTGAGGTCGTCTTGGAACATACTTCTGCTAGCTGAGTTTTGCAAATGTCAACTTGAAGCTGCAGTGCTTAAATGATATGACCAAGTTCAAAGATAATGTGTGTATTAAGGCTGGGATTTTGCAACCTCTATAGAAAGGGCACTTAGTTTTACTTCTGACTCCGAGACTACTTTGTGAGTATGGACATTGCAATGTTGTCCTTCATCCTTTGCCTTCTTTTAGATCAAGTTAGGCAGGACAAAGACAGCTCCATGTGTTGAGTTTGAATGTTGCTTTGGTGCTCATAGAGGATGCCTTAAATAATCAGAGAAACTGATAAAATGTTGCTTTTCCTTGGTCCTTTGGTATCTGTCTAGAATGAAACTGGTCTTCTTTTGGAGTTTTGTGCTGACTGTGGATTTTGGATGGGCCAAACCTTAAGTTGTTTTGGTGTATTGTGCATCATCTTACTGTTCACCAGCACTTCATATTTGAGTATCCTCATAGCCCTAATACCACAAATTGGCTCCATTTTGTTGAATTTTTGTCATTAATTAATTATATTCTGGTTGCGTCACAGAAAAATTCTCATAGCAGAGATTCTTAAAACTCAGTTGAACAGATTAATTGGAAAATATTCAGCTAGATCACTTCTACTATATTTTTGTCCAATTTGAGTGTGATTACAAACCAAGTCTCTACCTAGAGACTGGTGATATTTGTGAAACAGATTATAGAGTCAGGCTACTTCTCCTTTTCTTGACAAGCATTCATGATGTTGGATCATTTGCTGCAGCAGCAGATGACCTGGTAGTAAACCTGGTTTGCTCTGCAGAGTCAGGATGTGACTCTGCCTTGCCACTGAGGTTCCACTATGTAGCTGTTTGTGGATGCTTATAGAGAGAAGCACCATGGGAATACTCATCCCAAAGATGGGAAGTATTTCTTTCCATTTGAGCACTTTTATGTTCAGCATCTAAAGTGGCTCCAATGCACAGTCAGAGGAGAGAAAGGGAAAACTCCAGAAGGAATGCATTTCACTTCTAATCAACTACATTAGGAGGGGATGAACTCACCTTTCAGAGACATCATGAACCAGGGATAGAATGGTCATAGTATGCATTTACCTTTCAGATGATTAAAATTAGGTGAGCTGAATCACATCATACATTTATTTCAAATCACACACATACACACTCGAAAAATAAGGCCACAAAGTTTCAATAAGCATGGGAATATGGTAAATCTGAAGATCTGTACAGAAGAGATTTGTGTCAGATGAAGCATTTCTCAATTACCTAGGGAATTATCTGCATTTGCACTGACGTAAGAAAAAGCTTCCCAGGATTTCATAGGTAAAGTCAAAACTTCTTCTTGAGTCCATTGCAGCTTTGTCTCACATCACATCTCTGACAGGGTTTTAAAAGATTCTTTTTGGAATTTATTATTAGACAGTTGCAAAAGAACTAAAATACATTAATCTGAATAATGAATTAACTTCCACTGAAGGAACCAGAATTAAATGCCATCCTCCTGCAAAATAGATTGCCAGATATTGGCAGTTTATTGCAGCTGGGAGACTGCGATTTTGCAGAGTACTCAGAAGACAAATGCTGAGATTCTATCATCTGGAAGTGCTTTACCATCTGATTACTCTTTGACTTAATTTATCAAAAAATTTCCCCAAATATTTATTTGTTTGAAATCCAGAGCAGTGCCTTTGCTTTAAAATTAAAAGTCTGGTCCTTCCTGTTCTGCCAGAACCAAAACCTTTTCAAGTAGATTATACTAATAGAAATTGAAAAGTTGCTTTGCACTCCAGGGGACTTTGAAAAGCCTTTAAAAAAAAAAAATTAAAAAACCCCACAACCCAAAATGGTATTACATTAGAGTAGCTGTAAAATGTCTATTTGAAAAAAAGTTTTGTCTATTTTTAAAAAGTTTTAATGTCTTACAGGGAAATGTCTCAGATGAGTTGAAAAGGTGATTTTTGTTGCTGTTATTATTTACAATGATTGTGCTACATTTTGTCAGAAGGGCTTATACACAGTAGGTAACTATTCATCTTGTTATCCTGAACTCATTCTTAACAATAGCACTACATTTAACCTATAAATCTAAGACCACATGTAGCCTAACTTTAAGCATTTAATGAAAGTATTTAAATTAGAGTTTAGGACATTGTAGGCTTTAGGAGGAGTGAAAACACAAAGAATGAGATTCAAGGTCAAAATTACAATCTGGAATTGCCCTGCTTTTCTTTTGTCCTTGAGCAGACAGCTTGGTAGTCCTGGCATTTCCAACCTGGCAGGTTTGGTTGGGCAGCTCAGCACCTAAATTCTGCCTTTTCATGTTTTGAGTCTTGTTCTGGCTGAAGAAGCACATCAAAATCAAAAGCTCTGCTTGAAGTTAATAGCTACTGTGTATTCACCCAAAAGGACAAATATTCATCCATGAAATACAGCCACCTTGAGGATGAAGCTGTTCAGGTGTTGCATACTTGACACTACCACCAAACTGTGGGATTTGAGCACAGGAATTAAAGAAACCTTCTGCCAGCTGGCAGCAAAGAGAGGTTTAATTTTCTTTTCCTTATGTTTATTTTTAATTTTTTTTCCTTCCCATTGAGTTTGCATAAACCTAGTTTATTTCTCCAATCCATTTTACCACATGCCACATAAAATGCTGCTCCCAAGCTTGGCAGAAAGATAGTGCAGGCTCAGGAAGGAGAAGGAGAATGAAGGGACTTCCTTGGCAGCATTACAGTTCACACTGTGAAATATAGCAGCTAAAGAAAATCCAACATCAGATGGGAAGATCTTTGGAGCATGGGCACCTTCTGCAGCTGTGTATTCATACAGCACCTTGCACAGCAGAATCTTGGACCATGCCAGAACTTCACTGATGACTTGTGATTATGGTTTCAACCAAGACTCCAGCATCTGCTGTACTTGGTTGGTCCTCCCAGGCCTCCACAGCACAAGGGCTTAACCAAGATTAATTGCTCCCATCATGTGGAGCTTGATCGGTGGCAACTACTGCAATTTCTAATTGAGAGTTTCAGGGCAATGCAACTTTTCAGGTTGTGCCGTGCTGGTATTTAATACTTTTTTATCACTACAAATGTGCTTTGTGCTGTCTGACACTGCATGAGACACCTTCTTCCACAAAGTACAGGCTCTTATGTCAGCAAGCTTCCAGCAGGAGAGCTTTCTAGTGATGGGGAGCAATAAGCCCAAAGTTGAGATCATACCATGAACTATACTTTCTTGACTGGAAAAAAAAAATACAGAAAACTTTGTAGAGGATATCACATGACAGCACCTTCATCTCTGTGAGCTACTAAGAATATGAGATTTTATCATGAATGGCATGTGTTACAAGGTGATCTTGAGACAGACTTTACAAATATAAACCCTACCTGCTGATGCTTATGTTTCGGGCATGAATGATCTCTTTGAACATGCTGAATTCAAAAGTACTTTGAGTGGGAATCAGCTATCTGATATTCAGATCCAGAAACCCAGATTCAGTTATATTTTAATGCACAAATACAGGCCTGGTTAAATGCCACATTCCCACTTCCCCTTTCCAGATTCTGGTCCAATGTTATAGAAAAAAAATAAAGGAAAAACATCTGAAACTAGACATTTTTTTGGCTCTCTCCAGCTAACAAATGGCCAAACTCATTAAAAAGCAGTGTGTGCTGGAGGGAAGTGAGGGATGCTTCAGGGTAGAGAAATTGCTTCAAAATGCCAAAATTGAGATTAAAAGAGGGAAACCTGATTAATTACCTCTTAAAAAGGAGGAGTTTTCAGCTGGAAGCATTAAGTGTCCTTAACTGTATCTGATGTGTGCAGTGCCTTGTCATTATCAAGCACCATGAGAGTGGAAGCTTCTGATAGGTAAGAGCATAGCAGAAGCTTGCATTCAAATGCTTGCCGTAGTTAAACCTCCGAACTGCTTAGCTGAAAGTTATCCTCACACCCATTCTAGCCACAAAATCTTGCCACATCACGCTTAGCACTGTCTGCTTCTCAGTTATTTCTTTTCTTCTTGCCTTTGATAAAACATTATCGCAGTGTTTCAGTACTTTGGCTGCTGGTCCCCGGAGAAACCAGGAAGAGCAGAGACAAGAGAAAATTAAAGAGATGTTTGCCAGCATAAAGCATAATTTAAAAAGAAAAAAAGCAGCCTTTTTTGTGTTATTACTGAAACTTCAGATTGTAAGAGCTTAAATGATTCCTGTGGATCTGCTCTACTCCTCACTCTTTATTCTCTACTGTTTATTTTTTAACATTTCCTTCAAATGGAGTAGTAAAACCAGGCAAATCCAATTCCTTTTGCATCCTGGTAGTTTCCTTATTAATTTTTGTGTGTATTGGACTTCAAGCAGTGTAAGGAAAACAATTAGAAGAGGTACACAGTAGGACGCACAGAAAGCAAGAGGACCTACAAAGACGTCATTGAAAAATTGTGACCCCTTTTCGGGATGTTTTAAGGACAATTATTGGATCTCATACTTGTTTTCCCAAAACCCTTCAGCTTAGGCATATGAAGTGTGTGGTGAAGTTGGGCAAATACTTTTATGGCTATGGAAAGAAGACAAGAAAGGAAGTTTTCTTGATTTTTGAGATTTTCTTGATTTTTTTAGTGTTTTCTGCTGTCTTTTTTATTTTACATCATGAGTCAGGTTCTTCAGTCTGTAACTCCATGGACTTCAAGAAAGCTTTAAGATTAGATGTTCACAAGAGACAGAAAGCTTACTGGTGGAATATTGTCCTGTTTACTCCCATTTGGAGAAAGCCATGACTTTCTTGAACTGACAAAAGTCTGTTGGATTTCACTGGGGCACGAGATAGCTTTAATTCATTAATCTTACTTTTTCAAAGTAAGTTGAATTTCATTCTAAACCCTGCATTTGGGAGAAAGATTTCTTTGTTTAAAAAAAAAAAAAAAGAACAGCTACATTCTTTTTCTCCCTTCCCAGTAGCTCATTTCACTTTCTTGTTAAAGATGAGAATCCCAAAAGTGTCTTCCAGCCATGTGATGGAAGACACTGTCTTGGTGTGTCATGCTTTAGAGACACTGAAAATTGGCTTAGACTGAAAATTGGGCTAGATGGACCACTGACCTCCATTGAAAAAAGCTTTTTTTGGTCTATTTATGCTCTGTAACTTCCTTTTCACACTAAGTTTGAGCTGTGGATGAAATCAGAATTAATATGGAGTATTCATTAATTTAAAATCTTCATGCTATAGATTCCCAGAGTTTGCCAGATATGAGAAATGGTAAATGTGTTCTTCATACACATGCCTGCTTATGTGAGCATGAGAGTTTAACTGTATATATACAAATATTGATGTTTTGTGCATCTCTCTTGAGATACCTCTGTCTCCTCAGTGATTCACTCCTACATTTCTACTTGGCACAAACAAAATCCTTTGGGTTGAGCAGTGGATATGCATAACACTGTGGAGACAAAAACAGCTTTTTTAAATCCCACCTGGGTATTCTTTGTGGTTTAGCACCTGGTGGAGACCTCAATGTTGTCTCAGTTTCCATAGGTGGAGGACCACAACTGCAGCATGCACTGTAGGAGCTTGGATTTCCCCTTCTAAGGCTATGGGGCACCTCCTTGAAAAAGTCTGTCATAAAGCAAGAATTGAATGTATGAAAAAACGAGTGCTCTCCTGCTTGGTGATGTGAAGCATGGAGCTTCTAGGGTGGAAAAACCTTTTAAGGAAATTCCCACACCTCAGTGTGAAGCTCCTGGTTAGCTGAATCAATCCACTATGATCTGAGGCTGGCCTGCAAACAGTGCAGATGGGGGAACATGGCCACATTCAGAAGTCTCCAGTAATCAGGGTGTTTCCTGTGAACAGAGTAAGCCAGTGACTTGTAAACCAAATCCCTGCCTTCTCCTTCCCCTGCTGCTCACTTTTTGCATGTCAGCTTGTTAGAGGCCGTTGGGAAGTGCCCAGAACTGAGGCTAGGATGTAAATCCTCCTCCTCTGTAGAAGTCTGTACACGCACAGTTCTAGGGCAGCAGAGTACAGTTGTGCAGGGCTTGCAGATCAGATGCCCAGGAGCAAATATATGCTAATAGGAAAAAATAATACATGGACTACCCAGCCTGGAGTGAGACTTTTGGGGTGGCAATGCGTAACATTTGCTGTTCTCTTGGAGTGTTGCAAGAATGTCAATTTACGGCGGTATGCCCAGTCCTGTATTGCTGCTCTGTTCCATGCTGGCGCATGGCCAGGGTCCTGTGGGGAGGCAGGTGGATGGTTGGAGAGGGATGGGAAGACCATGAGCACTGAAGCAGGTCTGCAGCGCTGGTGCACTTGTTTGCTGTCACTGGGACAGTGGCACAGGGCACAGGAGACGTATCTCTGCTGTTTGTAGTAGGATTCAAAGTAACTCTGATCCACCTACTTTCTCCTGCTCTCTTTCTGTATGATTGATGTGCAGTGAGAACTGCTGCATTTCTTACCCCTCACCGCCTTTCCTGGCTCCCTTTTTTTCACACCTTGAGACTCTTTAGGGCAGTTCACTTCATAGCCCTAACCACAACGAACTCCACTTCTTTTCCATCATTGCAACTTTCTTGCTGCATAAATCCACACACAAAAAACACTTCCTACTTGATTAGTCTGTCTGCAAGCATCCATTGGATAGGAACTCATTCATGGATGGGCAGGGGAAACTGTTCTGGTCTGTGGTGATTCATTTTAACATCATCCTTCATCTTGGGGAATTTAGGGGCCATGGTGCCGAGACGCAGCCTGATGTTTTGCTCTGTCAGTGCCAGGCTGTGAAAAGCAAAGTGCTGAGCCCAGTCTTACTGCCTCGAGGGCTTTTGATCCTGGACAGGACAGAGCACAGACTTAAAGGGCAATATATGGTGAGGAAGCAGCTCTGGTTCTAGGCCTGCTGAAAAACAAGAGGGCGGCAGTGTTTTAAGATCTGGCCTTGTAGATTTACACACCCAGGCTCACCTATGACTTGAGAGGTACTGCTGACATGAGTCTCCTGTGGAAAATGAACTGATGTCATTGTCAGCAAATTTTGCTGAGCCACACACTGCAGAGATTCTTCTCCTGCCTACTCACCAGTCCCTAGGCCACTGGGTGCCAAAAGCCATCTGCACCCTTCACGCTTGGGTCCATGTCAGAGGACTGAGGCATAGCCACAAATTCACCTCCACTGCCTGAACTGTCAGTGCCAAAACGATTTCACTGCTGTGCCCGTGATCCTGCTCCTGGTCGAGCAGAGAGAAGAAAAGAACCAGATAGGCCAGCTGTGCCCCAGAATTACTTCTTAACAGTCTTCCTTGTGCTGTCTGTAAATTCCTATCTTCTAACAATACCTTTCCTCACGTGGTGTAGTTGTGTAAGCACAGCCAACATGGCCATTACTTAGCAGCTTCAAGGACACCACTGTGTCCTTGGGTGCATGAATGCAGTTTAGGACAACCAGGGCCAGGAAACCAGGGCAGCAGGAAACTGAGATACATTAATCCTTTTCCCAGAAGAACTGGAATAAAATATGAGATGGACTGAAGAGGATAACCCTGAGAGTGAAGGAGTCAGTTTAATGATGAAAAGCTTAATAATAGGACAAAGATTCGATAAGAGTGTAGAAGTGAAATACAGTCTAGGAGCAAAGGTTTCATAGAATCATAGAATCATAGAATGGTAAGGTTGGAAGGAGACCTCAAGGATCATCTCGTTCCAACCCCCTGCCATAGGCAGGGACACCTTCCACTGGCACAGGTTACTCAAGGCCTCATCCAACCTGGCCTTGAACCCCTCCAGGGAGGGAGCAGCCACAACCTCCCTGGGCAACCTGTTCCAGCGCCTCACCACCCTCACTGTAAAGAAGTTCCTCCTCACATCCAGTCTAAATCTTCCCTCTGCCAGTTTAAACCCATAAACTTTGGTTTTTGGTTTGGTGTGGAATGAAGCTGGTCTGGAAGGAGGAGGGCTTATCTTATGTTTTCATTCCTGAGGGATGCACAGGAGAAGCAGTAGGTGGAAGGACAGCCTTTTCTGCTTTCCCTCTGGCCTTTATCTCAACAGCTGAAAATCTAACAGGGTGATACTAAATGAACAAAGTGGGGAGAATCACTCAGAAATACAGCACATTCATTACCAGAAGTTGCTTTACAAAGAGGAGCTCTCTGACAGCAATTATGCTTTTCTATTGCACCCTTGTGGATTCCTCCATAATTTGATTTACTTAGGAAGAATACATCTGTATTAGAAAGACCTCTGTTATTCTTCCTTATTAATCCTAGAGTGTCTTGGAATGCTTTTCTGCGGTTCTTGTCTTTTCTCAAATTACCTGATCAAAATCTAGAAACTCAAAACAGTAATGACCTAGGCTCTAGCACAAGTCCAGACTTATCAGAGAAAGGTTCCAGATGGTTCTATTGCCTTTTGGATAATCTGGGTGCACATCTTCTGCACTTAAAAATTACACTGACAATCCAGAATTCCCTGGAAAGGGGCTCAAGGTCTGTGTGCTCACTAACCTGCATGCCTGAGAGTGGGACAGTAATGACCAGAGAGGTCAGCTAGTTTTGTGTTTCCATCTATCACTGAAAGTTGGTTACTATCTCCTAAGTTTTTAGCCTGATAAAAGCTAGAATCAAATCTTAAGTAGTCTCATGCCTTTACTGTAAATGGGGAGAGATGGGCAACTGCAGTGGGCAATTTTGAACTGTACTTTAGGATAGGGCAGATTGCCCTTTCGATGTGTCTGGCTCTTCCTGGTTACTATAAAACAAGTTTGCTTGACTAGCTGTGAGATGAACCTTGTCATTATCAGACAGATGGAAATTGCTCTTTATTGCAGCAGAAACCTAGAGGATTCTTTTCTGGATATCTTCTCATGGCTACTTTCATACATTGAATTTTTGCTGAGTGAACAGACCACATGGCCAGCATGTGTCCCTGTTTTCCAGCAGCCAAGGTGCAGTTTTACCCTGAATGTGTTGCCCTCAGAGCTGACTTGCCTTGGACTCTCCATTGCTGAGCTGTACAAAATAGCTTCAGAGGGACAAGAACAGTAAGCAGTTTGATGGGTGTGCAAGAGCACCTACACAGCTCTGGTGGCAGTAGAACTACTACACTGACATAAATTGGAATTATGTGTGACAGTTTGAAAGGGATGCTTCAGGAACCATTGGTAATTGGTGGCTGTGTAATAGGGACTGACTGGTATATGGTGGATGAAAAACTATACTAGGAACAGGCACAGAGATACTAGTTTGGTCCGGAAGGAAAAAAAACTTCCTCCAAAATTTTACAGTGAGGCTAACTGGAGACAGGAGTGACCCAAAATCTTAAATCTTAAATGAAAAGGGATTTGAATTTTTTTTTTCTACTTTAAACATTTTGTATGAACTAAGGAACTGATTGTGTGCTAATATTTACAGCTTTAAATGTAACGCTTTCTATGACCAACATTTGATCGTAGTAGGAATGTCTTTATCACAGGCAGAAACAATTGCATTGATTTCATTAGGATATTTATCACTCAACATTATTTCAACAGACATCCCTGGTTACCTTCTGCTGAGTATTTTTAAGCTGTTAAGATAAAATAGAGTTTAATCAGGATTTCTTGCTTCATCCTAACTTTTCTGTAATGTACCTTGATAATTATCCATCACTCCAGTTGATAAGAGATAGCAGCTAAATAAAAATAAAAACAGAGATAAAATTGCTGGCAAAGGTCCTGTGAGTATACTTGAATGAGAGTGATCTGGCACTAGGGTACAAAGTCTCTGCTCTCCTTGCCAGAGATCTGAAATTACTTTTAAACCACTTGCCAGCCCTAACCTCCACTGAGCAGAGCACTGGGAAACCATGCTGTCTCAAAAATACCTTAAACCACCCATTTTTCCATGGGAGGGAAGTCAGTGGAGGTTGATGCCATTCAAAACAGAGATGAGAAGACATCTTACCAGGGGTGGTGTGACACATGGAACCATCAGGATGGGAGTTGGGGCTGCAGCAACTGCACGGAAATTATTAAAGAAATAAAAAGGGTCCCAGATAATTTAACAGTGAGGGAGTATTGCTAGTGTCCCTCTGGGCTGTATGCAAAGAGGATCTACGTCTGTGTTAGCACCAGCAAAAGTTGTTTAGCTCAGCAGAAACACATGGTTTTGTTTAAATAAGTGGTCCTGCACTCAGATCTGGAGCATCCCCATACCATTTACACATCTTTTTAGGATATTAAGTGTTTACATTATTAGGATATTTTTAACCTAAAGTAAAGTAGGCATTTATTCATCCATCCACCATTAATGAGTTTGTATTTTTAACCACATGCAAAGTCAGGTCTACACAAATGCAGGTGTCAAAGTCCATCACGCTACAGCCTACATCTGTTATGTCTCAGTCCTCTGAGAGTTCTTAGTTTTTGTCCTCATCCCTTTCAGAATCTAAATGTACCAAATGGCTTTGAGGCATCTAGAAAAACAGAATAAAGTTGTGTTCATCAAAGTAAAGATTTTTGCTTGTCCTCAGTTTAATACCAAGTAGCACACACCTTGGTGAGTGGTCTGTAAGTCATGCCATTTTTAAAGATGTTCAGGTTTGGAGAGAATTGACTGCCATCGGAATGGACAATGGCTCTTTTTATCCTCTGGGAAAACAGACACTTTGAAGTTTTTGTTAGAGGGATGTGTTTTGTTAGAGTTTTTGTTAGGGGATGTGTTGTCTGAAACATGAAACTACTGTTATGAAATTAAAAATAGCATCATGTAGGCATATGCCAGGAAGGATATGCTAACTAACAGCAGAAATTGTTGGGTTTTTTCATTGAGGAACTAGGCATAATGAGGGATCATGTTAAAAATCTGCCTGGTCTTGGGGCCTCATTTTTACAAGTCATTGTGGCACCCTTTCATTTCACAAACCTTAGACTCAGCTCAGGGGCTTAACCATTCACATCACCACCTTTTAGCAAGACAGTCCTGGAGGACAACAGAGAACTTGGGATGAGAATTAACTCCCCTGAAGTGTTCATGAGACACCAAGACATAGTTCCTTAGCCTGGAGACCTATAGGAGATACTGAAAGTCATGTTGGTAGCACTGGTTCTTCATTTTTCCACACTTCAATCTCCATCTGTAAAATGGGATGAAACACAATATTTTCCCCTATCTTTCTTCTGTCTTCCTTGCTGCGGTTGTAACCACTGCTGTGACAGCCCTGCCTAGCACAACAGGACCTTTATTTATTTTAGAGCATTTGGCAAAGGCAACGTACGAGCTGTATTAGAAAGAGGCCCCATTTTCCCAAATGCTGCGGTGACAGCTTTGTGTCTGCACGCTATAAACACAGCAAAGGCAAAGCCCTAGCATAGATAGGAAGCAATCTGCCTTTGGAAGGAAAGGGACAGGCAAAATGACCTCAAAGCAATTCAGCATCTGTGATTTCCTCGATTCCATTTGAAAGCTTGCTCTCCATTTTGCTGACATATGAGCTGGGTGCCCTATTGTACATCAGTGTAACAAACAGCCGTTATCTTCTGTTTCATGGGAGATACGGCAGGACATGATTTATTTGTGCCTGCTCTGTTGCCTCTTTTGAAATGTGGCCCTTGTTCAGTGCACCTTTCGCAGGGGAAGGCAGATGGTCATCGCAAAGTTTCCCATAACCTTGCAGCGTGTGCCGCATAGTGAATCAATGAAACCTGAATTACAGTCTATTGTCTGAGTTTGGAGAGGTGCTGTTAAAGTATCTTGCAGTGGCTGGAAGTGTTTGAATGTCAACACTCCATATATACTGAGGAAATATGACATTTCTCCCTAAAATTTCAAAGCAATGCCAAAGGGGATTTTTAACCGCAAAGCTGCATCTGATGTGAACAGGGATTGCATTGCTCAAACCTTAACTACCAGTCTCAAAAGGTATCTTTTGAATATGTGAATGTTAAGTGTGACCTCTCCTTAAAAAAAAAACAACTACAAAACCAAAAAACACCCAACCAAAACAACAACAACAACAACAAAACTCCAAACAAACAAACAAACCCAAGCAAACAAGCCCCCCCAAATCTAATAAAGATTCTAAGATGAAATGCCAGAGACTAGGACTTTTTGGAGTCCAAACAGCACCAGCTGCCCCTCTGTGCTAGCTGTCTCTGCTTATATGACATTTGCAATGAGGCTTCAGGTGATCTGAGAAGCTGGCATTAGACTGCAAATCACCTTTCATGTCAGTTTGTGCCAGGATACCTCACCAGAAGCCGTTATTTCAATGGGAAATAACAACTGGGAGTAGGGAAAAAATGAACTTCAGAAAAGCACTTTGTCACGTTCCTTGGGCTGTGGCAGGCAAATGATGAAAACAGTGTGAACTCCTGCCATGAGCACAGGCATAGGTAGGAAACTCTCAGTGGGAGGATTACCTCCTTTACATGCTAGAGACAAGGCAAGGTGAGTATATAAAACATTTTCAGTGCTGTCTCTCAGTTTTTGGTATTTATTTCCTCTTTGAGCAGACATGCTGGAAGCCATCTATGTTTCATTAAGCCTGATACCTTGCTTCCTTGATTTTTCCTTGGGATGGGAAAACGAGCAGGTCTGGCAATTTCAGATAACTACCTGCGTGAAGCACAGGTGTTTCTAGAAATGGCTAATGTTGGATGTAATAGATGTTAAAAGTGTTTCCCCCAAGTGTTTCTGGCCTTTTGCAGATGACTGCTTCCATGTGTGTGTGTAGGTCAGAGCCTCTCCCAGATTCAAGCTGTCAGCCAGCTCATTCCCACAGCGCATCTAGGCAAAGAGCATTATCTCATGTGAACTTGCTACTGCAAGATGTTTTATACATTAACTGGCTTGAGAATTTTATGGTTTTACTAAATACGAGAAGGAAGAAATCCTGAAAGTTATACTTCAATTTACAGGGGAAAAAGAAGCAAAATGTTATTGGGTGTGCAACAGACATTTAATGCCTGCATTGTGGTTTTTTTTTCTTCTTTAATTGAAAGAAAAGTTGGTTTTATTCAACCCACTAAGCCTTCTTCCGCAGTTTGCAGCTGGGTTCGATCTGCTCAATCCACACATGCTTCCCATGTCCTGAAGGGGGCAGACCATTGTTATTCTAGAGAACTAGAATAACCAGAGTCTGAAAAGCGAGGATCTTCCGTATAGTTTTCAATATCCTAGCATATGTTGAAATAAGTTAGACCAGAGTAAGGTTTGTATTCTTAAAGTATAAAAAATTAAATCAAGGTGTAAGGCAGATTCTTTTCTCTGTGTCGCTGATATAAATCCATGGAATCTTAAACAATCCAAAAACCACTGATTTTAATTATGTTTTACTAGAGTCACAGTTGCTAATACACTTTGTGACTCTGTTTACATTTTTAGCTATATACTGAGGAATCAGGTCTCATTTTCTGTACATTTCCAACTTTCTAAAAGGCTTTCCAAAGTGTCAGGAAATCACAAAGACCCCAGAAATTAATCTGCATCTTTGACATTTCATGCACTAGTAATTGGAGATTTGTCATTGTCTATCAGAATGAAAATGTGGGAAAGTGATTGTCTTCTTCAGGACGAGGAGCTTGCATGCACATTTCAGTCCCTGAACAACTGGGACTGAAATAAATAACTGAGCAGGCCCTGAACTGCAGCAGAGAATTGCAAATGAGTCTATAATGAGTAAGAAACAGTTGTGGCAGGGAACAGGGACTCATCTCCAAGTCCACTGAAGTGAATGTCATGACTCTTGTTGACTGCAGTGGCCTTTGAGGGGAGCTCATGGCATGTCTGTGAAAGGAAGGTAGTCAAACAGTATCACTGTATCACGTCTTTTGCAGGATAACCAGATGCTCATCTTTTTTACTTTCCCTCCCAGGATGGAAGAAGCAGTTTTATTGGCCACCAGCTTGGAGGGGTCATGGAAGTACCAAACAGCAAGGACCAGAGAGTCAAATCAGCCCGAGCCATCCAAATCACTTACTACCTCCAAACGTATGGCTCTGTCACCCAGGACCTCATTGGGGAGAAATGGGAGAGTGAATTCTGTAAACTGATGCACAAGATGCAGCTGGATCACCAAGATCTGCAGCTCTACTCACTAGCATCCTTTAGTCTGTGGAAGGACTTTCACCAGACAAGTCTCTTGGCCAGGGGCAAGATTTTGGTGAGCCTGATGCTGATTCTCCTGACTGCTACCCTCTCGAGCTCCATGAAGGACTGCCTGCGTAGCAAACCTTTCCTGGGACTCTTGGGAGTACTCACTATCTGTATTTCCAGTGTCACTGCGGCAGGGATATTTTTCATTACTGATGGAAAATATAATTCTACTCTGTTGGGAATCCCTTTCTTCGCTATGGGTAATTATTTATCTTCATAATAATAGGATTAACAGAGCTTAATGACAGGATTGTAAATTACATCCTGGGTTATAAAGTGCAGATTTTACCTTGAGTGAAAGTCTAAGTCATTTTCATCTTGTTAAATTGATCTGTGCCTTGCCAAAAGAAAAAAAAAAAAAAAGGAAACAGAGCAGTAGCAACAATAAAGAGCGAGTGACGTTGCTGGAACCTCATCCAATATGAAAGAGGGGCAGTTTTATTGATTTTGGTTACAGAATGAAGGAGTAATTGTTATTGAAAACCAGTCAGCTCAGCACAGAAAATGGATATGTGTTGACCTGACTTTGATGGGAGGCCAGCCGAAAGAGTAAGTTAAAATAGGAGGGTGCTGAGGAAGGAAAGATTTTAGCATTCTTTTCAAGGAGGGCTTCTCTTCCAGCTCTGTGTAAGGGGCAGAGGGGAATAGGTTGGTGTAAGAATAAGATTGATGGACTTTATCTCAGAAAGGAGATTACTGTTGTGGTGTTTGCCAGGCTGTAAGCAAAGGGGCCTGTCAGTATCTGTAGCGCATAATCCCTCGTTTTGTGAAGTCCCAGATCAGCTGCAGAGATTTCCTTTGTGTCGCAGCCAGGCAGGGGAAGGTGCAGATGAAGAACAAACACAAACATCAGCACTTTTAGCAGAAGAATTGTTTTCATTCTTTCTGTTCTCATTTCTGTTCCAAGTGCTTCTAGTGCATCTGTGTGGTTAATGACTTTGCTGGGAAGGTACATTGGAAGGAAGAGGGAAGCATGCCCAAAATGACTTGCTGAAGCAGTGTTGTTGGTGCAATCACATCCCAGTTGTCAGGGTTTTGGTGTATCATGAGTCTGAACCCTAGAAATGACCCCCCAGCAGTGGCAGCTGAGACCCCCCAAACATTCATTGTGTCTTTTTTACTTGTGGACAGAGGTCTTCATCTTCAACAGTTAATTTCCTAATTCCATTCATATTTCTAGTATTCAAACTCAAGTCCTATGCTACCATGAGAGATGACTAAATATGCAAATCCACAAGCTAAAATCAAGGTTCATAGAAGGGTCTTATATTTTTCTTAAACCCCTCAACCTTTAAAAAATGCCCCACATTTTTTTTGCACTTCCTCTCAGGAAATGACCTGTAGGTATGTGCATCCCCCATTCCCCTGCCTCCTATTTTATCTGTTCCCTGATAATGCATCCATGTAATGAAGGAAGACAAGGCCAAGTCATGGCTTCTTCAGTCCTTCACCCAGCATCTCTGGACGAGGTGGAAAGGAGTGGGATAAGGTGGTTGGCCACGATTCCAGAAGAGAAAGGGAGGAGTGAGGCTAAAGATGAGTTCATGGTGGGTTCAGCGTCATTAATACTGATAAACAAAGCTGTAGCAAAGTCTCTAATTTAATCTGCACTGATAAACTGTGACAGTGGCCCCTGGCATGGTCTTCCCTGTGCCAACTCTTTCAATGCTGTGCACAGCTCTGTAGATTAAGTGGACTTGATGAAAAGCATGTTCTGAGAGGGGAAAGGGAAGAACACCAGCAGTAGGAATAGAGCCAGGTTGTGACAGGGATGGAGCCTGACCTAAGCAAGGGGTATGAGCTTCAGAAAAGGAGATCCGCATGGCAGAATGGATACAAGGATGACAATAAGGAAGAGAATGCGCATGCTGGTTATTAAATTATGGCAACCTTTTTGTTGGGTGTCAAGGGGAGCATATCAAAGAATGGGGCCAAATGGCACTACCTTGTTTGTGCAGCAAGCTGAAGTAAAGGCAAAATAATAGTAAAGTGATGAAAAGCACCTCCTCTCAACTGCTTATTCCCCTGCCGATGTCCTTTTTTAGATGGCTGTAGATACAGTTTGCCTGTACTCTGCTTCACAGATCACAAATTTATCAATCCCAAGGAGCCTCAAACAGTGCCTGTAGGTGAAGCTTATCTTCTCGCTTACCTCAAAACCATCAGCATCCATGCAGGCCAGGGGCGCTAGCTGAAATGGTCAAAACATTCTGCTTAATTTGTACACACCCAACATGCAGAGACAAGAGTGGGAGCTTCTGAAAGCAGAGCAGCTCACTTTTCCATCTAGGATGGTGGTAATCCGGTAGTTTGTTGTCTGCAGAAAAGTAACGTTCGTAACTTTCTGCTGTGTTATGTGCTGTCATTCTTGTCACAGCCACTGCCAAGAGAACAGAAAAGGAAAAAAGGGGAAAAAAAAACAAAACCAGCCAAAAAGCAAACACCAAACCTGTCTTGAAGTGAGATATTTGCACAAAATCCTTCTATCATAGTGAATCATCTTCAGGTTAAAAAAGAAAACATTCAAGTAACCTTCTATAGAAATTTAATTCAGACTGAATTGCAAATATCATTAGAGAACAGCTTGGAATACGTGGGAACTGATGCTAGTAAATATTGATCAGGAAGTCTGCATTACCAAATTCATCCTGAGTTACATCTTGCAAAGTGCCATGTACCTTTAGTCCAATAAAAGACAGTGCCTAATAATGAGACCTTGCTTTGCTATGGTATACCCAGAGCCTGACAGACCTGTCTTCCTCACAGGGCAGGTTTTTCTGCTGTACCTGCTTTACCATGAACTGGCCTGACACCTAAGAGTAGCTCCTTTGAAGATCCCAAGACAGTTAATTCTGTAGATCATTAATTCTGACCCATGTTGTATCAGTATCCTTTGCTGCTGGCCACTGTAAAAAGCAAACAATATATCAAATAAAAATTGTGCAAATACAGACAAAAAAGCATGCAAATTTGAGTTTCCTAGAATTAACAAATGGCAGATTTGAAAGTCAGCCTTTCAAAGTCAGGTTACACTTACTTAAAAAGTTAAAACAAGCAGTAACAGTCACAAAGTGCCTGCAAGTGGAATGCTACACAGAGTATACAGGTAATATTAGTTCTGGCAGCTACTAACTTTGGAACGCTTCAGCCCAGCACTGTCCATTTAAAGTACATTTGTTTAGTCAAAAAATAGGCAGCTTCTTCCAACGTTAACGTTTCAAATGATTCATTTTAATGAAAATTCTGTGATGTTTTTCTGCACTTGTCCTTTTCCTGCAGAGATGGGAGGATGCTGCCATCTGAATGACAAGAGTACCCCGGACTAGTACGAATGTTTAGGTTCATAACTCCTCTTGCAGTGCAGAGCTTCCATGGGTTTCAGGTGATAGAAGCCTATAAAAAAGTGAAATGTTTAATAGTTTCCTAAATTTGATCTGAATGACCTCTGCATTAATTATTTACTGTAGTCCTGCTGTGAGGGAAATTATCTGCTGGGATAAGGCATAACTCTGATGTACTGGGGAAAGAGTATTGGCTCAGATCGGCTCTTCTTTATCCTTGAAGGTGAAAAACTCCAGTGTAAATTTAGGTGTGAGGACAATGGTGGGAAATTCTGCTTGCTCTGGCTCCCCTCTTTCTGATACCACAATCTTCTCAGCTGTCTCAGGCAAACCAGTTCCCTCAGTACGGTGTCTACCACTGCATTTTTTGAGTTAGTGAGGAGCAACTGTTCAGAAAGGTCCTTTGCAAATAATGCTCTGTCTGCCAGGATCGCCTGCAAAGAGACACAAGAGGTGCTGATTTTTAGCTGTGTATACTCCAGACAACTGCTAAATGTGATGATTTAGAGAAGATGGTCTTCTTTAATCTCATTGCTTTCTCCTTTAGGAAATGAACTGCACCTAGATGCTTTGTGTGTATGGGGTTTGATATGTTTTTGGTTTTGCCTTTTCTTTTTCTCTTTGTTATTTTATTTAAATGTTTTCATTTGTTTTTTTAAGTTTTCTTGGGTTTTTGTTTTAGGTGTGTGTGTGATTTTGTGGGGTTTTTCTTTGGGGTTGGGTGGGGGGTTTATTTGGTTTTGTTTGCTTGTTTTGGATTGTTTGTTTGGGTTTAAGTTGGGATTTAGCAACCACCATGTCAAATCAGAATACCTTGCATTTCTCTTCCAAGACAATTACAAGCTGTAGTTTCTTCTGCAAGTTTGACACTAGAAGAGCTGTCACTATTGGATGTGTTTCAGGTAGGACACAGAGGGTCAAACGGTTGAGTTTCAGGCTTGCTCTAGATGTCAAAAATGGACCTGGTTAGATGTTCACATCTGCCTTTAGTGTTTGGATTCACAACACATTTCAAAGGGATGTTACGTACGTGACATAATTATGGTTTCCCATGCCTAATCATCAGTAATTAATGTAAAGAGAAGGTTAACTACATAATTGAGATATTATTGCTCCCATGATTTGCTTTTTAATGCACAGGAACCAGTCTGATATCATCAGAGAGATAATCACATAACTCAGCTGAGGCTCTGACTGTATAACTTTAAATGCAGGCATATTAAATCTGTTATTTCAAATTATAATGATTTTTGGCCAGTCCATGAAGTACCTCATTGTATAAATTACGTTAAACACGTAACTACAGTGTCATCAGAGTGAAATTACGCTTTTTGTATTATACAGTGTATATGTTTCTTAGAAGGATGGATTCACAGTAGATGTAAGGAATATTTTCTGGCTTTTGTTAGTCTGAACCATGAAGGCCTTAAGATCTTCATGAGAATGGCTATTTTTCATTGAGTCTTTAGAGAACTCTAAGCTCAGGAGATATCCTACAACACATTGCATCTTACTACTACTATTACCAGTAACAATACTTTTAATATCAGTGTAGTAAAGAGATACAAAAACTTTAGGAAGCAATAGGCTACCTCTTTCCAGCATTAACCTCATATCTGATATGAGTGCAAGATGGATGACAGTGCAGACTTTTCTGCTAAAACTCCCAGTTATTTCCTTTCTTGAGTTATTCAAATAGAATAGGGAAGCAAGGCAAAAAGCAGACAGGAGTCCAGGAAGTTGTTAATATTTCAGATAGAAGGAATCTGACCTCTTTTGAATGGCAGTTGTTAAAATAATGTCTAGCGATCTCCCTTAAATTTGAGACATCACAGTATTACCATTGGTGGTAGAACTGTGAGAAACTACAGGAAAAAAGTCTTAGTGCAGATGAGGATTTTATTTTTTAATCTCAGAAACAAATGTGAGTACTAAAGTGCATGTTATTGTTATTTCACCTGTACATGAAGTATCACAGTATTTCCAATGTTTGCTTCAAGCAGTAGACATTCTGATTACAACTATGACTTACAAATATTTCAAAACCAACTGTGACTTTGGTTGTGTCCTTTTGATGTAGCAGTAAAGCAAATCCCATATGAATCTCATATTAAATGATCATCTCCTACCCGTATGGAGAGCACAAGAATGACTCTTTAGAGCAAAGAGAAACTGCTGTCATAAACTGCCACCACCCATGCCTTAGAAATACGAGTCAATCATTTTAGATGTTACAGCAGTTCATGTCCCCAGCGATTCAGCAGATTATTAAGCACTTGGAAATACCTTGTCCTTATTGAGAAAATGTGCATTCTTGACTTTTGCAGTGGGAAATGAACATAAAAAACAAAACAAAACAAACCACCACCAACAAAACCCCAAAAGCCAAACCACGAAAAACAAAAAAACAAAACAAACAAAAAAACAACAGGCATGGGACAGAAGGAGTCAAAAAATGGAGATATGAAAAGGTTTAAAAGTGCCTATTTGGATGGACAGCTAAGAGATAATCACATGCATGGTTTTAAACATTCTCCATAGTTCTAAGATTGATTTCCCCATGACCTGATATAGTCCCTAGTAAGTCTATTCCCAGTTACAGAGAGCTGGGATTTTTTAATTTCTATATGAAACAATAACCTCCCCAGAACAGTCTTTACTGTATTTTGAGGAGAAGACAAAAGCCTGTCTGGGATAGTCTGTTACACTCACACCTGGCCCTGCAGCTATGTTTAAAGGAGATGCAACAGGGCTGGGGTTGTCTTCAAACAGGTGAGAGGAGGTCAATTCTGCATTTGGGTCTTCTCATGCCTGGCAGAAAGAAGTGCAAGAAGCAGCACAGCCAGCCTCAGTCCTAACAACAAGGTTTATAGCACCTAACTTCTGGTGTTCAAATGCTTCTGTCTTAACTGAAGTGACACAATATCAATTTTATTTGCAAACAGCAGGCAACTTCAAAGTAATATGACCAACACTTAGTACATATTTGTAATGAGTTGTGTTAATAATCTCTATAAGGTCCTACCCATCTCTGAAAACACAAGGGTGACTGCTTAGGCTTTAACACATAAGGTTATAAACATAAGATTAAATTTTATATACATGTATGTATATCAGCACATATGCTTAAACCGACTTGAATCTCTTAGAGATTGAATTCTAACTCCACTTTTCAGGTAGTGACTTGCAGAAGGTCTTTTGTCCACTCAAATGCCATCATGCCTTAGCGCAATTTCTCCAGTTCAGGCAGTCTGCAGGTCAGTGATTATGAGGTTCAGCTCAGGTTGAAGCATTCATCCTACAATCATTGCCCAACACAGACTATCAGTACCAGGTTCTCCATAACAAAGCAAATACAAAAGACATTGATAGGTTTGAGAACAGTCAGCTAAACAGTTCCTCTGTCTGACTCTAGTGGGAACTCAACCCATTTGTACAAAGTGACATCTTCAAATATAGTGGTGTTCAATTGTTATTATTATTGTTATTTAAACATCTTCCTCAGCTCTCCATCTGCAGCAAACAAACTGGTAGCTGTCATTTGAGATGCTTTTTATTTTACTGCAATTATTTCTACAATCCTTTGGAGAAAAAAAAGTTTGCTAGAGAAAAAGTGTATATTTCGAGCAAAAATATCACAGGCTAAAAGGAAAGGTTTTCTTTTGCACTTAATGTATATTTAGTACTCTTAATCAACATGCAAATTCTATTCAGATAGTAAAGGATGTTCCCTTTTCAAGTACCTCAAACATTTGTCTGAACGTCTTATGCTTTCATTTTTCTACCCTTTCATGTAAATGCTCATTCCTGTGACTGGGTTATTTAAGGTTCTTTATTGGATTCAGCTTTTTTTTGCATGTTGATCAAATTTAGCAGGAATTCTGTTCCCTGCACTTAGTATGTCTCAATGCACATCACATTTATATCTCGCTAATTTGGGCTGGAAAGGCGCTGCATCATGGCAGAAATTATTTAGCTCCATGTATATCATCCCTAATAGGGCAATGCCAAATCCAGCCTTGAATAGCACCGTTGCTAGCAATTCTATAACCTGTCTCGACAGCTTGTTCCAGTGCTTAAACAGACATACATTTATAAAGGTCTTCATATTCTCACTGCTGCACCTTGTGCCTATAATTTCAGTCTGTCTGGCCTGACTGTGGAGTTTAATTTTTCACAATAACTATGNTCCAGAACTGCACACAGTACTTCTAGGATACTAAATACTTCTAGGATATTTTATTTGTAGAGCTGTGCTTACAGCTCTACAAATTTTTTATTTGTAGAGCTGTGCTTACTTCAGCTTGGATATAATTTCCTAACAGATCCCTTTTTTTCCCTGTCGCTTTTCTGCTACTATTACACTTTCCTGTGAGCTCCATCCATAGGGGGAAATTGAGGGCAGAATCTGGTCTCTTCTGGAGCACTGTGAAACTATCTGCAGGAAGGAACAGATATAAGAAAGATTGAGAATGTGTCTGGTAGTCTTTGGTGTGGTGGGAAAATGAAATCTTACGTTGTCCTTTCTTTTCTGCTAAGAAGCAAAGGTGGGTTTGACTGTCTGAGGAAGCTCAGAGTTAATGATCCTGTGCTCTATTAAGCAGCACATTGTTGATATACCTTGGGTATTGTAGAAAAATTTTTAAATTGTGCCTGTGTTTTTTAAGCAAAAATTAAAGGCAGTAAATGCATTTACTTTCTCCTGGAATAGATTGTGTGTGCAAACAGCCCTGGAACACACTTGCAAAATAAGGTTGTGTCTTAAAATTCAACCCAATTCAGACAGGGCTGAATTTTTACACAGCTGGCAACCCATCTACATTATTTTGCATAACACTGCAACAATAAAATAGTAAGGAGGGAGTATAAAAATTAATAACCATGTTCAAAAACCCAGTTAAAAAAAAGGATACAAAGAGATTTCACTGGTGAAGAAATTTTCCCATAGCTACCCTCTTTCAGTTTGATAATTTTCCCCTGAAGAGGTAGGAAAAGGATACAGAACATTTGCCAAATGATCTAAATCAATATTTATCTGCTATATTCATCTACAATGTCAAAAACTTTGCATAAAATTAAAGGCTTAAAGAGTCCATTGCAAATACAAAACCAACTACAAAGACCTTACTCAATATTGTATCATTTATGTCTTCCTTTGTGCAACCGCTAACCAACTGAGGCTTTAATAATTCAGTTTTACCCTTCCATTTCTGATCCTTTTTTTCACTCCATTTCTTTCCCGTAAAGTGACTTCTCCTCTCTGGTGGGATAACTGCCTCCAGTAACATACAGCATGATGAAGCCACTTTGGCTCAGGGCTCATTATTGTATGAGTGGCAACAAATGATAGCAGCAACCAATGTTATTTGAGAAGTGTCTTTGATGTCACTGGCATATGCCTGTGTCAGTGGCCTTAAGGCAAGGTATACCGAGGTGTCATAGCTGTGACTTTCCTGCTGAAGCAGGTCATGTCTCATCCACGCTTGCATGACTACGAGATGAAGAAAGAAATATTATTTTGGATGCTCAAAGTGATAGTGAGAGCAGCAGCAATAGATGTAGGCACATGGCTGTGAATGGGATGAAAACCTCAGGTCTTTGCACCTTTGGATCACTAAAAACAGTCTTTAATTTTTGTTCTGCAAAACAAAATTCTGTCATGCTGTTCTCATTGTCTTGGCCAAATTTCAGCATGGATAATTGCGTTTCCATCTTATTCAAATTGTTCCTCCTTGCAGGTTAGATGCAGTGCTGGTGAGCACTGCCTATTGAAGCACTGTGCAGGTGATGCTCTATTGAGCAGATGCTGGTTTTTGCCCAGATGTGGTTGTATTTCATGAGTGAATGCAATAGCCACACTGTGTGGCTCAGCAGTCTCTAAAATCATTTTAGGTTCCCTGAGAACAGCTGTGTCTTGGTCTGTTGGCATCTCATTTCCCAGCAGCAATCTGTGGCATTTCAGGACTAGGCATTTTTGTTGCCCTGACTCTATATTCTTAAAGTCTAACGCAGCAAACCTCTAAAGATGTGACGCTTAGACTCATCCAACCCTTATCTCTCAGCTCATACAATTGCAAATTTGCCACAGACGTTTTAAACTCTGTAGCTTTTCCTGGCTTTATGAACTACATTGCTGTTGATATCTGCAAGTAAAGAAAAACATTTTGCTAGCACAACCACAAAACCAATTAGTGCTATGTCATTTTGCAATTTTTACACCAGTTCAGGAACTGTAGGTGTAGTCTACGAGACTTGCATTGCTTTATATTGAGGACCAAATGGCAGATTACTGCACACCTGGTAATATCCTAGCAGGCAAATTTTTCTGTGTTTCTTTAAGTTTCTATTTAATATTTTTACTTTTACTGAGAAATTATTACCTGTCAGAGAGCACAGAGAGTTGCCAAAGCTGAAGGCTAAGAGGTATTCTGCATACTGGGCACAGAGTAATGAACCTTTTGTCCTATGGTAACTTAAAACAATTTAGCAAAAGTTTTCAGCTAAGGCAATTTAAGCTTTCTGACAGTAGACTGGGAACCCTGGGAACAGAAGGTCTTTTTGTGTTTAGAGTAGATGCAAGAGCAAAAAAGAAGCTGTGCAAAGAGTAAAACCAAACTCTTTTAATGCACAATCTTCTCATGGGAGCAGTTGAAAGAGAAGACGACCCCACAGGAGAGATGCTAACTACACTACTGAAAGCATTATCAGAAGGCACAGTGTTTGGGCTGTACAAGAGCTGAATATATTAGGCAAAAAACCAGTGCAAATATCCCTCCCATTCAGTCAGCTGAAAGGTACTACATTTGGGAGTGGAAGCTGCTGGACTAATCTAGTCCTTGGTGCTCTGCAGAATTGCAGCTCAGGGCATTTTGTAATCCCTTCTGTGAGCTTTCCCTTCTGTCTCTCCCATCAGAGCTAAGAAACAGTAATAACTTTATCGTGAGGTTAGCCTGCTTTTAAATGAATAACCTTTGTACAATATTGAGGGAAGGAAGGCTTTACTAATCACAGATACAGATGTTCTGCCTCAACATTATTTGAAGTCAGGCTCTGAACAGTGTAGTTAATGAAGCAAGTCTCAAAAGATCTCTTTACATGGATTTTGACCTCTAATACACTTTCCCTGAGGGGAAAATAAGAGAATCTCTTAAAGGACTATTTACAAACAAACAAAACAAACAAACAAACTGAAACAAAACACAAACAAAAATGTGTAGAATTTTATTATGATTGAAACCTTTTCTGCTCTATCACAATTTTTGAAATTGCTCAGGAGGCATGAAAGTAATTGGTGGTCAAGGATATACAAACCAAAATGCATACACAAACATAGAACACTGGGAAACACGATGAAGCTGGGGAAAGGTCTGGAGAACAGATTTTCAGAGGAGCAGGCGAAGGAACTGAGGTCGTTTAGTCTGGAGAAAAGGAAGATGAAGGGAGGTCTTCTTGCTTTCTGCAAGTCCCTTAAAAAAGATTGGAGAGAGATGGGTGTTGGTCTCTTAGTATCAAGTGATAGTATGAGAGGAAATGGCCTCAGGTTACACCAGTGGAGGTTTAGGTTGGAATTTAGAAGAAACTTCTTCACTGAAGGAACTTTCAAACACTGGAATAGGCTGCCCAGGGAGGTGATTGAATCTCCATTCCTGGAGGTGTTTGAAAGATGATTTAGCACCAGACTTGTTAGAGTTAGATAATGACAGGACTCAGTGATCTTAAAGATCTTTTCCAGCCAAAACGATTCTGTGATCCTGTGATTCCATGGTTAAAAAAAAAACAAACCACAAAACAAACAAACAAACAAACAAACAAAAAAAAACCCAAATAGCCACAATTCAGCTTTCACAGCAATGACATCGTTTAGCCACATCCACTTGGCAGTTGGAAAAGATACTTTGTCAGCTTTTAAATTGCAAGAATTTTGCTGATACTCCAGGAGACCTTTGCTTGTCTTTAGTGAGCTCTTTTTCCTGACCCTGTCATATTTGCATAGCACTTCCGTAGGACCTGACACTGTGTTACAAAACAGTCATCAAACAGTGTGATCCATACACAGCTTTTTACTTTACCTATTGATCATTTTTTCTTGGAGTTTATTCAATGTTTATTTGAAGATACTTTTTGTTTCCTTAGTTAATCCCATTTATGCCTTTTACTGGTACGTGTTGCAAGGATTCTAACTCTCAGAGACTATTATTTCACCTAAGGTTAATAGTGAAAAGTGAGAGCATTACAGCAAGTATTGAAAAAGATTTTTTCTTTACTTGTAGATGAGGTTCTCCCATGACTTTTCCCTTAACAATATGAGCAACTGTGTCACTGATCCACTGATATCTTCAATAGGAATATGAACTACACAGGTCCCTTATCCACAAATTTGAGATTAAGTTGTTAGAAAATATTTTAATTTCCTTATGGAGAGGACTGGATTAACTTTACACAACAAAACAAAGATGATGTTTCCAGATGGTAAATTTTAGCCAAATACTTTTGTACTGCGTTTGGTATATTAAATAATAGGTGAAATTAAAAGAAAGCTTTAGGTCATTGAATCCATCTTCTTATGACTGCAAAGTCTTCATCTCAGGATGTCTTAAATCTGAAACTTAGTGGATGAGTTTCATTTCAGTTAATATTAAGCTTCCAAAATTGGGACTCTTGTTCTAGACTTTATTGTGATTTCTCACATCATTACAGCAAGGAATCTAAGAATGACTGCCAGGTTAGGCCAAGGTTTTATCTAACAAAGTACCCTATCTCTGGCAATGTTTTATAACAGACACCTTGACAAGAACAGCAGGACAGGGCAAGTACACAGTTCCTAGACTATTCCTCTGGTTCAGAGAGCTGTCGATAATGTCTCTGCACTTAGTAGTTCTAAGATTTCTGTGCTTGCTTTTTTGCCACATGGACTGGTAGCCTCAACAAGCTTATCTTAACTCCATGTTGTAAAAAGAGTTACCTCTTTGAGACTGTCATAACTATATTACCAGTTAGTTTCACTGATTAGTTTTTGTATAAGAAGAGAGAAAAGTGAATGTATCTTGCCTACAGATCTTCCTCACATTATTCATAGTTTTGCAACTGTCTCTGCTGTTAGGGTGATGAGGTCCTATATGATTAAGCATCAGTTATATGAAGCCACTTTATATGAGTCTGGCCACGTTAGACTATCTTTAGATAACACATGGAACCCAAATTCTCTACAACCTTTCAAAGAGACAAACCCTCGTGGGGATAAAAAGTTCATAAAATAAAATTAAATTAAATTAAAATAAAATNGCAGGGGGTTGGAACTGAATGATCTTTGAGGTCCCTTCCAACCTTGCCATTCTATGATTCTATGATTCTGTGATTTTTCCATGAGTCACTAGATTCCAGGTAGAAGAGATCCTCACCTCTCTCCCCACATCCCTTCTTAAGGAAGCTTTAGAGAGCAACAAGGTCACCCTTCAGCCTCTTTTTCTCCAAACCACACATTCCCTGTGTTCTCAGCTGCTCCTCATGAGGCACATTTTGAGGCCCTTCACCAGCTTTGTTGCCCTCCTCTGAATGCAGTCAAGTGCCTTAAAGTTTCAATTCAAATTTCAATTCTAGTTTCACTAAAAGTCAGAGAAGTTACAGACTTATTTCTCATAAATTAATTTGAAAAGAAATTGTCAAAAATTATGCTATTGATCCAAATATAGGGAAATTTTATTTCCCAGGAAAAAGCGATAAATATTTCTTATTTTCATAATTCTCAAGTTCTTTACTTATCACTTGAAATCCTCATTTTATTTTTCCTCTGAGAAAAAAGAGATATAGAGAAAAGTAGAGGAAAAAAATTGAGCTGTGAGAAAATAAAGAAAGGAAAACATCCAGGAGTTCCTTTTGCTTTCTAAATTCTGAACATGCAGGAAGGAACATAAGACACTATAGTAGATAAAATACATAAATAAAAAAGATAAACTTTATCTTCTAAACTCTTTATGTTAAATATGATGGCAACAGATGTTTGAACATCCTAAATCAAATATTTACCTGGAAATAAACAGTAAATGTTATCCTATAAATTACTTTTAAAATGGTGCGTTATGTCATAGAAAATAGATCTTATTAAATAAACCTAGGGTTTTTTTAACTCTCTCAAAGTTTTCCAAAGTAGAGAAACCATGCTGCTATAGTATATTCAGTAATGACAGCTTTATTTAGCCCCGTACAACATTTTGATATGTGTATTCGTACCAAATTATTGTAGCTTATATTAAATGTAACAATGAAATATTAATTTTAAAATACACAATTTTTTTTCCTTCAGGAAGACAAGAGCAATCAGGCAAAAAAAAATTTCTTCTGTGCTGTTCTGTTAAATACCTTTCCCTGTGTTCTGGAGTGAAAAGGAAATCAACAGTAATTCTCAGATAATGCAAGGTTTGGCAGATAAAAATAATGAACATGCAGGCCAAGCACGTCGTCAGGCAGGCATTCCTTTTGTCAACATGTGCTTCATCACAGTTAAGTGGTAGATTATGCATCGAGAAACAAAGAATGTGTTCACATTTGCAAGATGAGCAATTGCGTCCCCAGAAAGCGAAAACAATGAGATCAGGATGGATAATGCAGTGCATATGAATACCTAGTGTGCTGCTCTTGTTAGCATGGGAGGATGAAATTGCAAATGTGTGCTAGAGAAAGAATAGGAAGGTGACATCAATTAGGTAGGTAACTTTAGGAAAATGGTAATTGGTGTTTTGATTGGGATTCACCTGGTAAAATGTAGATTTCTGTCACTCGTTCAGTATCTCCATGGCGCTGCTGAGGCCTTCTTAGACTGTGTTTCAAAATGGACTACAAAACCAGAGTCCTTCACTGGAAGGAATACAATGTTCAGGTTGTTTTCAACAGTGAGCAGTTGTACAGGACATGTGGAGATGACACAACAAGATCCATTGTCTGGAAGCTGCAGCTAAACTGCTTCATACCAGAATAAAGATGCAGTTCTTTTACACCAAAGGTAATTAACCACTAGGGTAATATTTCAGGGTTTGATGGAATCTGCATGACTAGGCTAAGGCTGCATTTGTTGGTGTACAGGGTATATACCTCACAAACTGTGAGTCTGGTACAGAAATGATAGGTTACAGTGTTTTGACAGGCAATCATAGCAGTGTTCCTTAGTCTTCAGTTACAGAAGAGCAGAAACTTTTGTCCTCTGCCCGTGGGACGAATAAGCTTTGCTTTCAATTATCCTAAATATTCATCTTCTCAGCATTAGCCCTCTATTCCTATTTTATGCCTACCTTTAGGGAACTTCAGATAATTGTCTTTACCTATCGGACTCCTACAAATATTCTTTCAGAATAATCTTATGTTAATATCTCCATGTTCTGTATATTCTGTTTGGCAAGATTGATAATTAAAACCCTATCTGTTACTTAATGCTAACTTTGTAAGACTGTCACATTACCACCAACATATCAAAAATGCAAAATCACTTCTAAAAACTTTCCTTTTAGTATACTTTGCTAAGTGCCTGAGCTCCACTGATCCATTTGATAAACGCAAAGGTTTTGCTGTTTTGCTTCATTTCTTCTAGAACATTTCTAGCTTTTAGGCTCTACAGAGCATCCATGACTCATCTGGCAAATTCTTCAAGGTCCATATGTCTTTTTACTCATATAACTCCAATGCATGTAAAATCACTGGAAAGCTATTATTGTTTGTATGGCTCGCTGGCTTTTAGTAACTCATTTAACAGTAAGACTGCATTAGATATTGAATCACAAGGATTTTGTCTAGCCAAGCTATATTGCATCTCTTCTGATAGCTTCTGTTTTCATATTACCTCTAGCTATATATTAGTCTTATCAACATTTTTCTTCCATAGACCCACTTGGTGTCTCTACCTTGTGGCTATTGCAGAGTCCCAACAGAGAGCCAGTGGAATGCTCACATCTCTATTAAACTGTGCATTGCCTTTCAGCACAGATTAATTTCACCTAGTTCTCTTTAATACTTATAATTCCTTTTGCCTAGACACAAAAGCTAGTTTCAGTGGTTAACAATTGCCATATTCTATCTCTTAAGATGAGCCACATGATTAGTTTTTCACGTTTTCAGTCCTTTGACACCCCTTTTTGTCTTTCCAGTACAAACAGGCAGCAATTAAGTGAATCTAGTCCCCCAGCCATCATTCCCATTACACTAGTATGGTCGATAAGAAGGCAGAGTATTTCCACTTTCACTTTTCTGTCATCACCAGCTTTCCCTTTATGCTTTTCTTTTTGTAGCTTGGATTCCTCAATTCACTGCTGGATACTGAATTTCTAGTATATCAGTTTAAGGCAATATCTAAACCATTTGGGAACCTAGCACTTTCTGGAAAGTGGAAACTGCTGCTTCATGCAATCTATGTTTAGAATTACCAGCAGAAAGGAGCAATTTTTAAGGAAAGTGGAAATAAAGCAGTTATAATGCTTTTTCCTTTTCATCTCTATTAAAGTAGTTTGACATGCTGATGACCATCATCTCCTCCAGATGTTGTTGTATCATTTTCTTGTTTCCACAGATTTATCTAATCGTATATCTTTGTTCCACTCCGGTTTTGCCTCATATACTCCAGGACTTCTGTGGTCTGTGTACTTCATTGACTGTTCTTCTTTCTTCCTTTTTCCCCACAGCCTTGTATGACCTTGGCTTTTACTGTGGTCTTTCCTTTTTCTTCATTTCCAGTCATAGCATTTCATTCCTATTTGCATCAAACATGACATGTGACCATGAGCTTCCACTAACCGCATTACAAATCTCTTTTTTGGTTCCTAAAGAATTCAGGATAACAGCATTTCTCCCCCTACCTCTTCTTCTTAGAGGCGGCATCCCTGTAAATCCCTCTGTGCTAGCTGCATGCTGCATGCTCTGATAATCCCCAGACGAGGTGACATTGTCAAACCATAATCCATAGTCTCCTTGTTGCCTTTTCATATTTGCTAACTCTGTTCTTTTAATAGTCAAACATAATAATCTTCTAACTGACAACTAAGGCCTCAGTTTATCTGCAGAGAATGGCAGAGGATCCACACATCAAGGCTGGAAGGGAATTTTGCTCCAGATTAATCCCAGTAACCCTGCAATATCTGCTACCTGCTTACCCAGGTACTTCTTCATACTGTCTGCTCACACCTGGCAAACACAGCTCAGGAGTGTTGGGCTGAGGCTCAGAGTGGGACCATAATGAGAAGCACTCAAGGACCTAACTGACTAGCAGGTACTTGGCTCTCAGCTTCTTGGCACCTTTTGCCACACCTTTAGAAATTCTCTCATTTCTCTTCAGAAAATATATTAGTGAGATGATCTAGGCTGCACTTCTTGGATTTTGCTGGGTTAAAACCTGCCATGGGCTGCAGTAGCTGTGTTGCTAAGTGACCCATGGGGTCTTTTCATGCTTCTTGAAGGAGAGTTAAGCTCTTAGGTTTTATTTCTCTCTCAGATCCTCATCTTCATTCACAGATAGCCAAGTGCCTACATCAAGGACCTCCATTGACTGGAGGGAGCTCTGATTAGTCCTACAACACCTGTGTCAGGAAGGACTTGTTGGCTTGGTTCTGGTATAAGCAGAGAAACAGGACAGTCGAGAAAAAGGAGAGCTTCTTGTACCAGATGATGCCAAACAGTTGATTAAGATGTGTTTGTAATTTCCTGTTTAAATAATAAATAAATTTTATATATGTATGTATATATATATATATATATATATAAAATTGTTTTTTAGTGAGATAAAATTTGTATGTGGTGTGTCAGGGAAAGGGCTTCTCCAGTTCGCTTTTCATCAGTCTTCCCAAAAATCTTCTCAATAAATCATTGTGGATATGGTAGAAATCATTCCCTTTTCTCCCTGGCTTCTTGTTGTCATGGCTGAATTCACAGCATGAGTCTATCAAAGCCTCAGAATTGCCTCAGAAATTAATTTGTCTGGGATAGCTTGCAACAGATGTGCTATTGGCTTCTACATTTGTTATTTCTCTGCTCATAGCATGGCCCTGTTATGTGTGATACATTCCAGGCCTTGAAGACTCTGCAGCACGAACTCGCTGTGGAGACTGGGAGAAGGTAAAAAAGAAAGATTTGACGAAAGTCACAGAGAAGACCTGACTTTAAAATTTAATGTGACCCTTGTGTCTTCCTCACAAAGTCTGATTTTGTACCGTGCCACTGAACAGATATAAAACATGGGTGGGAGTAACCATGGAGGAGACCAGATGTCTGCTTGGGAAGGCATCCAGGACTTCCCATTACCACATGAAAAGAGAGAACAAGTCACTCAAACTACTTTCTAATTCAGTACTTGTCAATGAAATATTTTATCTCACTGTAAAACATTTATTTGTGATAGATGCAACTGAACTCTGTTGGAGTCAGACCACAAGTTACTTGACTAAGGAGGGTGTTGCTGCAGAGGTGAAGGCACATTGCACTGGTGGGATAGTGCTGTTTGCTTCGTGTTTGGCCGTAAGCCACCACCAAAACTCTGTGAGAGGACTGAGACAGCTGCTGTAATGCTATATATGTCTGTGCTATGCACTCTGGGACCTCCATTCAAGTGCAGATTAGCATTTAAGGTGAAAGAGGATAAAGAAGGGAAGCAGCTTGCTCATCTGATGGTCTGCAACTAGACATACCATGCAAAGAGCTACAAGAAAGTAAGCATATCTATATTAGGAGAGCAATAATGATATTGGGAAGGTCAAAGTCTTTCTGAAAATGCCTGAAATATCCTAGATATTGGCTGATAAAGGAGAAAAGAGGAAAACTCTTTTGTTCAATGAAAAGATAAATGAAAAATTGTATCAGACACAGTGCCAACAGAATTGCCACAGACACCAGCTTCACCAGAGAAATAGTAAGAGCAGTGGCAAATAATGTTAATAATCTCTGATTGATATTGTCATTCTTCCCTTCAACTATCTAGCTGAAGTCACAGCACAATTAACCTTGGCTGCATTGTAAGGTCTTTAATGCCCTGAAGAAACGCATGTGAGTAGGAAAATAATCTAAAAATCTTACCATAAAGTTTGCATGAGGCATTTCACAGATAAATAATAATTAAAAAAAAAAAAATTTAAAAAAGTGCAAAAGGTGAGATATAAGACCTGAGCCTTTGTAAGAGAACTTTTTTTTTTTTTTTTTTGTATTGCAGAAGTACATCCAGAGTTATAAGCAGGATGAGGCTCAGGTACATATGTTTATGCTTGCCAAAGTACTGGTGTACTACGTAATTAATGATGATTATCAAAGTATTGTTGGTTTGGTGTATTCTTCCTTAACACACAGTTCAGCTATTGTATCCTCTCACATCTCTGCTATCATGACATCCAACCATTAACCCAGCACTGCTAGATCACCATGAAGCCATGTCCATGAGCACCACATCTATGTGTCTTTTAAATACGTCCAGGGATGGTAGCTCCACCACTTTCCTGGGCAGCTTCTTCCAGGGCTTGACAAACCTTTTGGAGATGAAGATTTTCCCAATGTCCAACCTTAACCTCCCCTGATGCAGCTTGAGGCCATTTCCTCTTGTCCCATTGCTTGTTTCTTGGGAGAACAATGTGACCCCCACTTCACTACCACCTCCTTTCAGGGAGTTGTAGAGATCCGTAAGGTTTTCCCTTAGCCTCCTTTTCTCCAGATGAGACAAGCCCACTTCACTCAGCTGCTCTTCACAAGACTTATTCTTACATAAGCCAGAATGCTATTTGCCTTCTTGACCACCTGGTCACTCAGCTGGCTCACGTTCAGACAGCTGTCAGCCAACACTCCCACGTCTTTTTCTGCTGGGCAGCTTTCCAGCCACTCTTCCCCAAGCCTGTAGTGTTGCTTGGGGTTGTTGTGACCTAAAGAACACATTGCCTTTCCAGAAAACATCATCAGGAAGTTTTACACAGCTGTTCCTGCATTGTGTAGTTATTTAATGAAGATACTCTCATTTTTCTGTCTTAGTGGCTGCCAGCCCACCTGGGACAGGCTAACAGCAGCCATCATTGCAAAACTGTTGATAAGGCTTTATCCTGTTTCATCCTTCTGCATTGCAATGTATGTAGGTGAAGAAAAGCTTTAAAGTTACCTCTCGAATATGGATTGAAGCCAGATTTTCTCCTTTAAACATGTTCTGTTGAGTAGATAAGGTTAAAACTTGGAAAACTAGTGATGAGGTTTTTGATCTGAGAACCAATCCTGGAACAGAACAAGCAGCCATAAGCACCTTTATGCAGTTCTTCCAATAGCTTCTTGCACAAAAATGAAACATCTAACTAATATGGAGAAAATGTGGGGAGAAATAATTTAGATGAGTATGTGTCTTTGAGCGGTTGAAGAGAATCAAGAGTTTTTCCTTCTTAGGACAGAAAAAAAACCAAAACAAAAAACCCAAAGCACCACCCTGATACAATCACTTGTCCTGAATCTTTTATCCATTCTGATAAAATGTCGATGACCTTTCTTCTTTGTGTTAGTTAAGATAGTTTTAATATCTTTCTATAAACACAAATTTTTACTCTGACAGGAGAAAAGACATAAATAAGGAGCAGCTACTATAATTGCGCTGTAGTTATGATGAGACTATCATATAAGCTGCATTGCAGTTAACATTGAGATACTTTTCGTGCCCATTTTTCACATAGCTGACAGTTTATCTGTGTGATAGTTATTGATTTCCCCCCCCCCCCCCCCCCTTTATTTCATGCTTAATAAGCACAGTTTGGGGCATAGATGTAGTAACAAAAGCATTTTAGCCTAAATATAATTGTACAGAAACAACTTCAGACTTACAGCATGAATGAAAGGCTTTTACTCTCTACAAGCAGTTTTGTATAACCAAGTGTACAACCATGAATGTATAACTGGTAACAGTTAATGTATAACTGGTAACAGACACTATAGTGGCAGATCTCATAGGGAACCAAAGTCAGAGAGCTTAAAAAAGCTTAGTGGGTCTTCCCTCAGTTGGCATATCAGCTCCAGTGTAAGAATCTGTGCTCAAAAGATGCAGTTCACTCATTCTGATTTGTTTTAAATAGAATACTTAAAAATACAGATTAGTATACAATATATGGCCTCTTAGCTCATCTGAGTATTTTAACACAATTTCAGCTTTAGCCTTCTGTCTCTCCAACATAACCTTAACTCCAGTAAAAGGAGCTGAGCAAGGAATGAGCTGAAAGCAGGAATCTTTGACTTACAAATTAAAATTTGAGTTTGATAATCAATGAATTACAGTGTCAGCATTGCTCTCGATTTTGAACCAAACAAAATAAAGATGCTAGGGGATTTTTTTAATAACAATAAACATGGAGTTCTAATTTATGCCCTGTGATCACATACAAAAGATCTAATAAAAATAATTGCATTAGATGTCCTATTTTGGGTGAAATGCATAGCTAGTATCTAGGAAAAATCTTCTTCCTCTGATTTATCTATTAACGAAGCAAAACCTAGTTAATTACCTAATTTGCATGAATATTTTGCATCTACATAGATGCTAGGATGAGCACTGGGAAGAGGTTTTGCATCAATCCATTTTTAATAAGTTAATGAAGTTGGCCAGGCTGACTCTGCAAATCGAATTATTGGATGTTTTTCTGCTGTTGAACTGAGAAGCTGCAAATCAAGGTGCAGATCAATGAAGCTTGTGACCTAGGGACCTCCTCCAGTAGCAAGGTGTTGTTACTGCATGGGAGCTGCAAATTGGTAACCTGCCTGAGGTCCCCAGTTATTGTTCCATTTGTCTTGAGTGGAGACTGTGACAGTAGCTTGTAGCTTCCTATCTCTCTCCACCTTCTTTGCCTGTTCCACTGCACCATTGCTCTGAGGCAGGGTATAACCTTGAAAACTGCAAACCAGAGCTAGGTCAGTAATATTAAGACAGAAAGTGGTAGGTCTACTGCTGCTTTTGCCTGTTTTTTTACATTACACTTCCTGTGCTCCATGGCATTCCTTCCCATTCTTTGTCTGTCACTGCTTTGTTTCCTTGCACTGGAATGCCTTCTTTCAACCTACCTATCCTGTCAGTATGGGCTTGATGTCTCCACACCACATGTATCTGTCAGGGGACACTGCCTCAAGAAAAAAAAAATATATATATACAATATTCCCTGAGGCCTTCCCAAGCCTTGTGCAGTGTGTTAAGATGATTTGTACAAGAATGCATCTTCCCTAAGATTAAATATTTAAAACCAAAACATCCAGTCTAAGCCAGTTAGCTGTCCAGGCACAGCCTGTGGTAGACAGACAGCAGCACCTCCAGGGAGTTGTTCTTTCTGTCTCAAAGTTGGGGCTGAAAATAGTTTTGAAAACCTGTTGATATTCTTCTCTCTCTGTGCTGACAAGAGAGGGAGCCAATGGCAATGAATTTAGATACACTAAACTCTACGTGGTTAAAGTTAAGATTAATTTAATCTTGAGGGGTCTTCTGAAAAACTCCTGCTAGCCTTATGCAGGCACAGAGAAAGTGCTACTGAATACAAGAGCTCATGAAACAAATTAGATCTTAAAATGCAAGTATCTGCCATTGCAGAAATTAGAGGATTTGGCAGGAATTTTCCAAAGAACAGTCCATAGTCTTCTAATCTCTGCTGCTTCAAGTAACAGCTACAATGTATGGGCCATTTAATACCAAGAAGAGAGCAGATTCTCATCACCAGAGATAAATTGCTAGTTCTGGAGACAGCATAAAAGTAAGAACTAGGTAAAAAAAAATATATTATCCTAATTACACTGGGTCATATATTGATGTATGGTAATTTGACTGCTGAGTCACCAAGAGTGCTGAGGAAAAAGTTTCTGCCATAAAACAAAATTGGTGAAGTCTGTGTTTTCTGTTTTTAAACCCATTCTTAGGAATAAGATAAACCACATGGGATTTTGATCTAATCGATGCAATTGTACTTGATTTTAATCCACGATTTAATTGAAGCTCTATTCAGATTATTTACTTTGTGTCTAATTTTAATTTTAGTGACTAGCATGATATCAAGCTCAAAGAGCAATTTGAGGTCCTTATAATCCAAGGCACAAAGACTGTGGCTGTATCTGGACCCAGTGGAGAGATGTTCATCTGATGTACATTAGCTATTCAAAACTCAGGTTTGTATACTAATTAGTTGTCTTGACTCTGTTTTTAAAGTTGCTGGTGACAGGCAAGCAGCCTAGGAAGTGACCAATCCTACATATTTTACCTACTTAGTGCTATAGTGATGTGCCTGTCTCCTGCCGCTGACTCTGGGTAGATTCTGACAGCTAGTTTAAGCTAGATGCGCAACTTAAAGATCTCTAAAATTAGTGAAATGAATCCCACATGCTCTTAAATCTAAAAACTCATTGCCTTAGGAGTAGGCAATATATATATATATTTACCCCAATATTCTATATCACCCCATTTATTGCTGGGAGGAGTAGGGCAAGGGAACGGGTGTGATTTGTTTGACCTGTTGTTGAGGGGAGTTACGAAATCACAAGTTGCCAAGACACTGATATTTCTCACTCCTTGGACATTAAATGTAAATACCATTAAAAGATGATACCTGCCTGAAAGAAACCACAAAAATTACAGTGGAAGCCAGCAGAAATCCTACTAACTTCAATTTAAATTTGCATCAAGATAACCATAATTCAAGGTAATCTCTCTGTTTATGGAAGTATTAAATACTGATGTTAAATATGACAAAAGTGAAGAAGAGTGTGCTCAGTACATACGTAATGACTGAGATGAATTAAGCATTCTAGATGACACCAGAGGACAGATTTGTGAAATGATCATTCTTATGAAACGCTGTTGCAGTATAACAAGGATATGCCTAAACTCCTACTCATCCAGACTTGCTTTTACAATCATCAGGAAGAAAGAGTGAGCTACAAAGGGAAATCATCCCACAGGTGATCTCAAAATTATACAGACCCTCTTCTTCTCCTTTGTTGCAAAGGAGAAGCCTATCCTCAGTTTAGACATCTCACCCAGGGATATCTGTGAGGGCAGAGGAGTGTCACCTCCAAATCTACGTGCTTGTGATAATGTCCATATCAGAAACATATGTTTTCCTGTTTGGATGGAGACAACCTCCCTCAATATTTTTATCTGAGTGTCAGCTGTGACAGAGCGTGGCATGCCATGTAAAGCTGATGCCACATTATTTCAAAATACAGGCTTTAAAAAGCACTTGGCTTCATTGAAAAATGTCCTAGAAGCCTCAGTTTCCCTCAAACTGTGCAAGAGATCACAAACTCCTTTTGATAACAGAAAGAGTAAACAGGATGATAACAGTCTCCACTCAGTTCTGAGGGTAATCACTGACTTTAGCTGTTTCCTAAATGCCCCTCTGAACTTAGTCCAATCACTGCCTGTGAGCACCTCTGAAATTTTGATCTGAATTGCCTAGTTGCCAAAAAGGCACTGAAGTAAGGTTAGATCATGACAAAAAATAAAAATGCAACCCAGAGGATTTCAGTATCAACCTAACTACTGTTATCATGACATAGGAAACATGATACGACTTTGGGACCAAGCACTCTGCAGTGATGTATCCATACTTTCCTACCTATTTTATATTCTCATGCTCTTGAGGAACAATATAAAAATTTCTAGTTTGTTTAGGCTAGAAGTTCCAGCTCACAGTTAGACTCAGGTGTGTGGTAGAGCTAACATAAATCAGACTCAGTCCAGTGAAGCTTACAGTGACTTGAGCTCTGCAGTTTTACCCAAGCATTTTTCCCTGAGCATTATTTTCATCCCTTGGTGATGCACCAGTGGAGCCCTTTGCTTCAGATAGCACAGGCTTACAGATACAAGCACATGTATCAGCACTGCGTCCGTATTTGAGTCACGGTGACATCACTACCAACTGACATCACTACCTCTCCTCTCCTCGAATCTCCTCGAATCTCCTCGAATCTCCTCTCCTCTCCTCTCCTCGAATCTCCTCTCCTCGAATCTCCTCTCCTCTCCTCTCCTCTCCTCTCTCTTCAATCTTCCTAACATCTTAAAAATCACTGCAAAAGGCACCTCTGGGAATTGATAGTCCAGACATCCCTGAGCATATGCTCTACTTGAGAGCTAATGTGATTCCTCTCTAATTGCCATAAGCTTAGCACACTTAGTACTCATACACGTAGCACTTAGTGCATAGCACATAACAGAGCACTAGATATCAAAATTTTAAATTCCTTAATCAGGCTGGCATTTAGTTACTTTATCCAATGAGATGAGAAAATGATCTTGAAATAGAAGTAAGTATATAAATATATGTTTGTATTTCTGAGGATAGAATTAAAACATCTTGCTTCATATGTGAGAAACTTGCAATTTTTTTTTCCAGATAAATCTGAGGTCTGTCACAACAAGAACATGAACTTTGGGCTGTTGAAACTGAGTGAATTTCACAGCCTTGGCAGATGAGGTTTGAAGATCTGATACAGTAATCATGCATGTTCCACTCCCAAGAGATGGGAGAGGATTACTTGAGGTTTGCTGAGGGCTGGGGATTTTATGAAGAGTTTATTGCCACATTTCATTGGTCTGTGATAAAAGTTCCTTCCTCCATGAGCAAAAGCAGCTGACACTGGCAGTTTTCAAGTAAAATTCATTGTAGGATAGAATAACAACAGAGACTGTTGTGATTTTCCAGTGTGACCTCCCATCCAGGTCTGACAATAGAAATTATTGCATTTCTGGGATAAAGTGGGTAAAGCATGAGAAGAATGGAAGACAAGATGCTCTCATTCTCCTTGGGCTGTTACTTGCCTTAACTCCACTGATTTTGGTATGAGGTCTAGATTCATAGCCTTTCTGAAAAGCACAGATCCCCATTTTTTCAAGGTGGTACCACAAAGTGAGTGAAAATGTCTGAAAATACAGGCTACAATCTTGTTTTTCCCCAAGTCACAGTATCACAGTATAGCAAGGTTGGAAGAGACCTCAAAGATCATCATGTCCAACCCATTACCATAGACCTCGAGACTAGACCATGGCACCAAGTGCCACGTCCAAACGTGCCTTGAACACCTCCAGGGACGGTGACTCCACCACCTCCCTGGGCAGCCCATTCCAGTAGTGAATGACTCTCTCAGTGAAGAACTTTCTCCTCACCTCGAGCCTAAACTTCCCCTGGCACAGCTTGAGACTGTGTCCTCTTGTTCTGGTGCTGGTTGCCTGAGAGAAGAAAGCAACCTCCTGCTGGCCACAACCACCCTTCAGGAAGTTGTAGACAGCAATAAGGTCTCCCCTGAGCCTCCTCTTCACCAGGCTAAACAATCCCAGCTCCCTCAGCCTCTCCTCATAGGGCTTGTGCTCGAGGCCTCTCACCAGCCTCGTTGCCCTTCTCTGGACACGTTCAAGCACCTCAATGTCCCTCTTAAATTGAGGGGCCCAGAACTGGACACAGTACTCAAGGTGTGGCCTAACCAGTGCAGAGTACAGGGGGAGAATGACCTCCCTGCTCCTGCTGGCCACACTATTCCTGATGCAGGCCAGGATGCCATTGGCCTTCTTGGCCACCTGGGCACACTGCCGGCTCATGTTTAGGCAGGTGTCAATCAGCACCCCCAGATCCCTTTCTGTTTGGCTGCTCTCCAGCCACTCCGACCCCAGCCTGTAGCTCTGCATGGGGTTGTTGTGGCCAAAGTGCATCACCCGGCTCTTGGATTTGTTGAAAGCCATCCCCCTGGACTCTGCCTATCTGTCCAGGTGCTCGAGGTCCTGCTGCAGAGCCCTTCTGCCCTCCAACCCACCAACATCTGCCCCCAGCTTGGTGTCATCTGCAAACTTGCTGCTAGTCCACTGCATTGGGTCATCCAGAAGGAAAATAGATCTAGACAGAGAGTAGCTGGGAAGGAATATAACCATGGGGAATCAAAGCACTCGTGAGGAACGTATAGGAACAGGAGGAAGCCTTTGGCAGTAGGTACAGTTCCCCTGAGTTTGTCAGTAATGACAGCCCAAAGGAAACTTGGCTTTTGCAAAGCAGGAAAAAACATAAAGTGAAACAAAATAGAGAAGAAAATTGCATAAAAAGGAAAAGGCTCCTCTAATGATTATACAGTCCTCACTCAAAGAGAAAAGCACCTCTTCAAAGAAATGCTTCCTGTAGCAAAGGGAAAATAATTGTGAGGTTAATTTACCAGAGTGAAGTTGATGCGACTGGATATTATTCCTTTCCTGATGTGCATGCTCTTCTGTTATTTATTATTGCATTCCATTCACCTCATCTTTTTGTTTTCCTCAAAGCATGACGTAAAAACATCCTACTCAACTGGGTTTTGAAGACAAAGATGTCAGAAACTGCCTCTGAATTAGATCTCTTTCTTCAACTCAGAGTTAGTTTTCTGGAGATGCACCATATCATCTGTTTGACACCTTTCTCTGACACACCTTGAGGCTCCTTCTGCTCTCTCCTAACTTCAGGCACTCATCTGAGATGCCTGCTTGCCCAAGGCACTCTCTATAACCAAAGGGAGAGTCCTCCCTTTGCCTCCCCTTCTCATGAGTATTTGGAATTTTTAATCTTTATTATTAAATTATTATTGTCATAACTACTTCATTGTGATTTCTTCTGTCCATAAAAATAATTCTGCTGAGTTTCATTGATGTCATTTTTGAGAGAGAACCAGGTTAGGCTAACAAAATAGGTTGAAAAGAGAATATTTCCTTTACAAAGAGATAGAGCCCCCACAACTCCTGGAAAGATGAAGGTGATCTCTTATTCTTCAGTTTCTCAAAAGATTTATTTGCTCTATTTTTGAATTACTGAATCATATATACAACTGTGAGCAATGAAGCTGGAGCCTGGAAGGCTAAAATATGAGAACAAAATCTCATCTAAGCTTTGCAGTAGACTTCTGTGGTAATCATATCCAACATCATTCACCACCACGAGGGAATATTCCATCATTTATCACTTTAACTTATTGCTCTGTTGCTAGCTTTTGCCAAAATGAAAAAAAAAATGTATCTGTGGATTAGCTATTTGGATGACATGATAGGAATACTTCCAGTTAACTCTGTAGGCTTATGTTCTCTTAACACCATCTGATGGATCTACTACCTTTCCTCTCTCACAGAAAAATGTAAAAATGTGGTGGAATAAAATACATCTTGACATATCTGTGATCTTCAAGAGCCATGCTTCTGCAAAATATCTTCCTTAGTACACTATAACACAAGCCTTTGACTACTGTGTAATCAAATAACAATATTAGTAAAGGTACAATTGTTTATGCAGTTGAGAACATGTATGTCTACTTGCTTTATTTGTTTGTTTATACTGTACTAGATACTGTGAGGGAACAAGAAAAATTTCAATTTTTCTGACATGGAAGTAAGATGGAAGTGGTCATATAATCTTAGTTGTCTTCACAAGAGAAAATATTTTCTATGTAGTACTAGTGAGAAGTTTTCTTATTTATTGCATTAATTGAGGAAAGAAAATTTAAGAAAGCTCATCTGCAAAAGCACGATGCTTTCTTTAAACTTCAAGCTGTTGGTGTTCATCCTAAGAATAAAGCAGGCACATAAATCTAGGTTGTTGTAATATTGTAATGGATGTCTCTAGCAGATGGCATATCTTAACGAGGTTGAAAAATCCCTATGGGCTCAAAAGAAGAACAGGGAACATAGCAAACATTTCATAAAGAAGCCAAATCAAATATGTTTAACCAAAGAAAAAAAAAAAAAAAAAAAAAAAAAGACTTTTTTTCAGTAGCCAACCTATATACTGAATATTTTTATTCTCCGAGGTACTTAAAACAAAACAAACTCCAACCATTTAAAATGTACTCTTAAAGAATATTGGTCTCCTTTAGGATGTTTCTCATGAATGTTTTACCTCCACTTTCCACCATAGGCATGAAGAATTCTGTAGAGAATTAGCAAAAATGATAAGGTATTTTTATATCCTAAGGGCTGTGACAGAAAAAAAATCACCCCTTCCCTAATTTCCATTAGGACAGCCTCTTCCTTGGTGTGACTTCTTAGATGATTAGAGATTTCCTGTGAATAAAATGAAGCTGAACCAACGGAACTCATTTGTATGGGAGTGAATCCAAAGTAATTTAAGAAATTTTAACAGATGTATTTGGGTTTAAGGCAATATAATTGAGATAGCAATTCAGAAAAGTATTTAAGCACAGACATAACCCCATCTCTGTTCATGCACCGTTTTCAACATGCATTTATATCCAATCATTTAAGTACGTGTTTAAGTATTTTCCTGAACCGGATGCTTTCCTGAATCACAGCCTAGAGTCTAGAGAGATGTTCACATTTTGTGATATATTTAATATATTTAGGTAATGTCACACCTCACAGGCCTCAGAATGGGAAGTTTAAAGTGACAGTGATGGTTTAAAGTAACTTTACTGTTTATTATGCAGACTTGGCTTTCGACTCTGTGTTTAAGATTACTTTCACTTTTTTTTCTACTAAAAACAATAATTTTATTTCCTTTGCATCATACAATGGTTTGGGTTGAAAGGAAATTTTAAAGGTCATCTAGCCCACTTGCCTTGCAGTGAGCAGGAACATCTTTAGCTAGATCAGATTGCCCAGAGACCCATTCAGCCTGACCTTGAATGTTTCCCAGAGACATAACCTCCACCACCAATCTGGGCAAACTGTGCCAGTGTTTTGCCATCCTCATTGTATAAAAAAAATTCTTCCTAGTCTAAACTGACCTTCTTTTAAACTTATTTCTTTCCAGAGAGCTTCAGTTACTTCCTACTGACTAAAGTAGGTCTGGACAGCACCATAAAAGACGGTGAAGAAAATCAGGCGATATATGTTATATGGCAAACAGTATATGTGAAATTTCAAAGCTGCATTGGAGTAGTTTGGCAAGTTGAAAATGTTCACCATTGAGATATTGACATTTGTTTCACTTCCAGGCAGCTACAAAGCTCATGAAAAACAAGGTATACCTATTTACTTTTTTTCTCAGATTCTGAATGGCTACATTTTTAATACTTAAAAATTTCAGATCTCTCCCACACATCAGTCTTCATAAAGACTCCTCTGAGAGTTTAAGAAGATCAGTCATTACAGGGAACTTTAAAAGTCTCTTTATATCCCATGTGTTATCTAGCATGATTAAATTTTAGATATTATGTTAAAATAAATTAACCATAATTATTATAATCAAATTACTTCTTAATATTTCTCAGTATAAAGGGTCTTACCTGAAGAGTCTCTTTTCTCTATCCAGTGACCAAACAGGGAGCAGAGGTGATAATTTAGAACTAAATTCCTTTTGTCTTGACTGAAGATAGGGAAAATTACTCTCAATCACCCTTGCTGTCTATAATGTTATCTTCTTTATGGACTGATCCATTACTGCAGTAGAGGAATCTCTATTTCCAGACACTTCTAGATTCTCTGAGACCATAAGACATGGCTGAGGAAGAGTGGTATAAAGTCATGCTTCATTATGGCATTTGTACAAGCCAGTCTGGGATATCTGCATTTATGTTTCCTGACTTTTTCTTTCTAAAGCATAGCTGATCCGAAAATAATTTGCTGAAAGCATTCTCAACTAAAGAATTTCTATATGAAGGTACATGCTTTCACCCCAGGATAATGTTTGTTTAACAAAAACAGAAGAAAATCATTGCTTTCAGGAAACACTTGATTTCAGGCAAAATGCAGCAGAGTTTGATCACTAAACATCTGCTGGTTTCTAGTTATCTGGAATTAGTTAAAAGTTCCAGCTACCTCAAACTGAAAACAGTGAAAAAATGTAAGGCATCCCTTTAAAAAGTTAACCAAAAGATGAGTTTTCTAACAGAACATTACTTGTTGTTTTTTTTTTTCTCATTGATATTCAGAACTGTTCTTTATAAGCACATTTGCTTGAAATACTGTGCAATCTTATTCTGAATGAGATTTTCTGTGGGTGTGCAGCTCATTTTGTGGAAACATACCTGCCATGTTCCCATACATCTGTTTAGATATCTTGCATATGAAAAGAAAGTGGGCTGATATTTCTTCACCCTCCAGATTCTTCGTATTCTCTACACCTTGAACATCAGTTCATGTTTCTGAACTGATACCATTACTGATGGCATTACTGCAATACTGCAGCTAGATACTCTTGGCTATTTCTGCAATTTTTGTTTAGATTAATGTCATAGAATATACTTCCTTCCCCCGCATTTGAATCTCTTGATATAAGGTATATTATAGCCTTCAAGCTCTAAAGAATCTATGCTAATGCATTTCTAATTCTGGCAGATGCCTCTGGATAATATTTTAGTAATGTATATTTATGCTAAATGGTTTTTAAAAGTTAATGGTCCATTGTTAAAAATGGTATCTCATGGTAATGGGAGTTCTTTCTGAATTCAAGACACTTCACTGTGCAAGAATGTAACCCCAGCAAAATGAAAAATTCATTGATATGAGTAGCATCCTGCTTTAGTCTCTGACTTACACCTTCTTGTCCAGTACAACTAGATGTGTTTTGCAGAAGCAGCAAACAGTGAAAGAGAAAGATGTTTAAATCCAAAACCTGTGTTTTCCAAACACATTTTTATGGCATCTTGCAATATGTTTAATGACAACGGAAAGAGAAATGCTTTGGGGCTTCCACAACACCTGTGGTATAAAAAATGCTGGTGATCTGATCCAACAGAGTGGCAAAAGGGAAAAGCACAAGAGTGGCTCCAAAGCTTTGCCTGCCTCATGTGACACAATACATATGGCAGGATACACTGTGGTATTGGTAGGACATCCTTTGCCACCTCTCCTTCTCTCAAACTGCAACCTCTCTAGTAAGTTTGTGACCTTTTGTGATTTGAGATTGTGCTAAAGCAGACTACCAGTGTAATGTGCTGCAAATTCATCTCCAGCCTGAACCACAAGTTTGGATCAAAGTAAATTCTTCCACAGAATTGTGAAAAAATTATGTTCCTTCCTATATCCAGCTCATCTTTGGAAAGATAGGAAGGAGAAAAATGTTCTTTGATCTCTTCTTTTCCACAGTTAGAAATCACTCAAAATGAGTTTTCTGAATTAAAGTTTTCCTTTTCTATTAACTTTTTTTTTCTTTTTTTTTTTTTTTTTTTGTGTGTGTGTTCTTCTTGATGTGTGGAATGCCCTGCCAGTGCTTCCTGACCTCATGGAAAATGCTTGCTGAACATTGATTGAAAATTTTGACTTACAGACATCTTAGTTAAGACAGCTTCTGGGGGTTTTTTATAAGTTATATGATTTGGATTTTTTTTTTTTTTTAAAGTCACATTGGGAAATTGTCACACTCCAACAAGAACTTATTATTGCAGGTTATCCTTATTCCATTTTTTTTTTAAGTGCATCCTTAATGACAAGTTTGTCACACTAGCCCTGATAAGGAAACTTGTACTCCAAGTGGAAGAAAGGGTTTTATTTCTGTGAATTCTTCCTGGTGACCAGACAGCCCAAATAATTTGACAGCTGTCAAAACTCTCCAGTCTAGGAAATCATTCCAGGACTGGTGTATAAATTGAATAGTTTCATGAGACAGGGAAAGAACTTCATGTAGGGCTTTTGCCCTATCAGGAGTACCTGATACTGGAGAACTGGAGAGGGGCTGTGAGGTTCTTTGGCACCCAGTGCAGGAGTTCTATAGAATTTAATTGTCAGACCATGATATCCATCATGAAGGAATTTCCTGACACTGAAGGAGAATTATGGCCAACAGGGGAGGAAGAGAAGATGATAACACAGGGGAAATGAACTAAAGGAAGCAAAGTCAGATATTGGATGAGATTTGCACATCTCCCCTCTATTTTAAAGGATAGCTAACAGCTTTATCCTTTTGCAGAAGAGTCTAAGTTCTTCCAAGAGGCCTTGTCTAAGCTTGCAAAGCTGTTTACTCTTTGCCCATCTGGCAACATGAAAGCATGAATAAAAGAAACAGCTCTAGGTCTTCCAGCCAGAGAGAAAATGTCACTTAATCCAGGAAAGATAATTGAATAAGCAAAGCCCCGGACCCTCAAAAGTATTTGGATATCTTATCTCACTGATAAGGTGAAGGTTAAGTTCCTGAACACCTTAGAAGATTTAAGAAAGATTAGAGGCTTTTTCATTCATTAGACACCTCTACCAATCAGTTACAGGGAGAAAAAGCATAGAATTACTGAACTGTGTTAAGTATTTATTCTGACAGTCTGAACAAGCAATTGAATTGAAACAGTTTAGGAGTCTCTGTTGAACAATAGAGGGAAAGTATTCAAGAGTCAAGGAGAGAACTGAGACTGTGTGTTTACTAATACATGACTGAATCTGCTATTCCGAGGAGAAGTTTATTAGTATGCTACAACACTTTGGTCTGCATCTACAAAAAAGGCTAATTTGCAAAGGTTTTGGAATTGTTACGCAGACTCCAAAACATAGAATCATTTTGACATTAAAAAGTTAGAGGGAAAATCCTGAAGAAAAAGAGATAAGATGTAAATCAAACATCATTTCTATGCAAAGTGTGTAAGCAAGACAAACAGAAAAGAAATACAGGAAGTAGACCAAGTGTGTTTTACACAGAATAAAACATTTATCACAGAAAACCAGGAAAACAATCAACTAATTTTGAGTTTGCTTTATCTGGTTTAAGTCTCTTGGTTTCAGTATTATGATGCCAATTAACTCCTGCTGAGCAATAAAATCTCTGTAGAAACCAAATTAGAGCTCATAGAAACCAGGAGAAATAAAGTGAGCTATGCACAGCATAGCTGTCTGAGCTGATTCCCTGAGTAAGTCATCATAGTTTGCCTTTGTTATCCATGGGGTGAAATAGTCACTGTTGGGTCATAATTCGTCTGTCCTGATTTAGAAGCCCTCCTAGAATAAAATGAATTCTCCCCTGAAAACACTCTTCTTTCATGGAATAAAAAGAGCATCTAAACAGTTAGCTCAGAGTTACATGTGCTCAGGCAAACCCCACTCCAGATATTTTGTAAATGCGTGAGATACCAAGGAAGAAACTAGAGTCTCTTCGATTCAAAGTAAATCTATACATATGCATACAAGTTGTACCTTGAATTCCCATTCTCTTACATATTTATGTATCTAATAACCAATGCAAGCAATGGCTGCATCCATACCAGTTACCAAGACTGTCCCATTGTTTATTTTGCAATCTGGAGGCCAGCTGGCATTATCTATCAACATCCATATGTTTCGAATTTCTTCACCTTCAAAAGAGAATGTCTCCTGGCCTATAATACATCCTAAACTGTGCCTGGGAACTATTTGTGAGAAAGCTACTTGGCCTAGACCAAATCTGTGCATTCTGACAAATCTCTGATCATTCTGACAGAAATATGGCAAATGAATTTGCAGTGCAGGATGTTGTTTAATGTACTGAAAATTACTTTATAGGATAGATTTAAGAATTTGGGCTTCAGTAACCTATAACACTTCAGTAGAGAGTATACCTCAGTGCATGTTCCAAGCTGTCTTGCCTCCATTTTCAATAAAATGTACAAAGAAATTTGTAAGCTACAAGAGAAGGTGAAAATATAGTGAGAAAGAATGGCAGCTGATGCTGACAAATAGGAAAATTTGTTGAGGAACCTAAGCATATCTGAATATGGGAAATACAGTCAATGGGAAATGGGAATTAAAGTGATCACTGGCAAATAACTGATGCCAAAGCAAACCAAAAGGACAGAAAATTTATTTCTGATCACTTCATACAGCAGCATGAAACAATCACAACAACACAGAGTTAAACTTACAGTTTATGTTTTAAGTCAAGAAAAAGAAGAAATCTGGAATTCCACAATATTAGATAACAGTAAATGAGTAGCAAGTGGTCCAGTCTAACAACAAATATGTCCTGACAACTCACACTTGATCTCAGTGGAAACAGGTGGAATAAGAATGTCACCAGCCATAACACTGACAAAATATCTAGGTCAGTCTGAAAATACAGACTTTCAAGGGGAGTGCCAAGGTGACTAAAAGCCAGCTTAGGCTTTTGGGGAAGAACAGATAAGATCTGTGTGGTTACTTCCAGGCTTCACCTAGCATCACCCTAATTTTAAGTAAGTGGTGCAGTAGGATTATTGTAAAAGATAAACTCTCTGTGAAGGAACAGTATTACAGTAAAAATGATATTTTAATATTTAAACAAGGAGAAAATAATTTTACCCAGAAATAGTAGATGTTTGCATAGATTGTGCAACTCAAATTGATTCAGCTACTTCATCAAATGAGGACTACAATATGCTAAGTAACTTCAGAGACCTATGGGAATCACATGCTTTTGTTGAATCACAAGCAGAAACCATTGGGTTTCTGTGACATCCTTAATGGCATGACGTACCTGTCTAGGGGCATTTGAATCAAGATAAGGCTCCCCTGGTTCTCACTGTATCAACAGAGATGAAAGAGAAGATTCAGCTGCTTAATTGCAGTTATCTTGTGCTATTTAAGAACATTTGGGATATATTCTGTCTGGCCTCCAGCTGCCAAATCAAAAGGACATGAAGACACCCCATGTCATTCTGCAATACATTTGTCTGTGTCAGATGCTCCAAGGTATCTGAAATGTCATGTCTGTGTTTCCACAACTGGATTTCATCACCAGTAAATGAACCATAGTCAAGAGAGATTTTCAGTTGTCCAATATATTTATCTGCTTCAGGATGTGTTGAATACTTCTGTAGATTTCACTGACTATTGGAAGGGCTTCCATTGACTATCATGAGATTATTCATACTTAGATCCATGATGCATACCTGCTCTGCAAAAACTGAAATTTACATCCATAAAACTGCATCTGAATCCTCCCTCTTTCTGTGGGTTTCCTAAGAGTATGAGTCCTCTCAGTCATGTTTGAATATCTTGAATACTAAACTCCAGGACAAGTCCTGGAGTCTCTAGTGATTTTGGGTAACCATACATTGTCAGCTACAATAAATGTCTTCAAGCCATCAGACTCTGATGGAATTTATTTTCCAAAGATTCAAGAGGCTATCTGAAATTGTCTTGTAAACTTTAGCAATTGCTTTCTTAGAACTTGTTGAGGCCAGGGAAGGCCCCAGAGGATGTCAGTAGGGAAACATTATACTTACCTTTAAAGAGCGAAAAAAAAAAAAAAAAGGAAGAGAAAAGAAAGAAACCTTATGGACTAGGCAATCTAACTGAGAAAATCAGAAAGATAGGGAAGAAAATTATTGAATAATGGCTTTACGAACAGTGGCAGAATAATAAAGTGATAAGAATAAGAAACAGCTAATTTATTTGTCAGAAACAGGTGACATCCAACCAGTGATATCCTTCCCTTATGGAGCTGAATCATGAAGTTTGATGTAAAGACATATAAAGCAAATTATTTCAGTGATTCTTGTATTTATTTTAATTTCCCCATAAATAATGGATGCCAGATCATCAGTCTCCCTTCATGAGCTTTTTATGTCTTGCACATGATAAGTTCCTCTGTTTAATGTATGTTACATTTCCTAGGAAAATGTCATATTGTTAATTGACATTCTGTAGTAATTGCCATACCTTGGCAAGAATGAGACGAGGCATATGTATGAGAATTTGTGATGGAAGTATTGCCACCATGAAAAATTACTCATGTCCTTGAGGAATTGCCTTTCTTGAATCACAGTTCTATACCTCTGCCTTTCATGGTCAATACTTCTCAGTTAATCACATTCTGCATTGATGCAACCAGCCTGATTTCCTCAACACTTGCACTGTTACTCACAATGTCATGATCATTAAACCACACTGACGTAAAAGAGATATGGATCAAGCTCTCGATTTACAGAAACAACACTAAGTTCAAAAGCCCTTTTGGAGCAAAAAGAAGCTTTCAGTAAAATGGCTTACAAAGATCAAAAGTCCTTAGGATTTAATATGAGAATTATTGACTAATATTTTTAAAAACTCGAGGCTTCACTCTTAGTACCTTTTGGTAAAGTGTGATATGGTAAAGTCTATAGGATTTTTTTTTTTTTAATTTATTTTCATTCTCTCCAGTACCACCACGGTGGACTTTTCAGTTCATAGTATTTTGTTATGTGAAACCTGGGCTGAGTTATAAGTTGGCTTCCAGTAAAGAGTTCAGCAGCTAGACAGCTGTATAAATACTAAATAAGCTTGTATAGTGCTTTCTCAGCTTTCTCAGTTTAAAATAGTTCTCAGGAAATGTGTTAGGGTGACATTTGTGAAGTTGAGTATAAATCAAATCTCAAAAGTGTCTAAGGGGAAACTGACAAATGTTAATATGTCTACACATCATACATATGAGGATTTTTTTTAAATGGCTTTGAGGTAGATGGAGAAATTGCTTAGATGTTAACCAAACAGTTTAGATGTCTGCATGCATTTTTAATTGCTTTTTTTAATGTCATGAGTCCATAAAATCTCTCTTTTGCCTCATGTACAGTTAGTAGTCTAATAATTACATTTCTAGACTCCTTCAACAACCAGTGATGTGAAGCAGATATCTCCAGAGGACAATCCTTCCCACCTATTTTAACAACCGGTTAATCAATTTATTTGTCTAAAGAGGAGGCTCTGTTGCCTGTCTTTGGCTTGTTCTCGTTGAAGAGTAAGCAAGAAATATCTGGGCATACCATGTACAATCTTGCAGAAAAAACAGCTGAGAGTGGGAACTGAGAGAGCATTGGCCTGACTGTTCCTCATTTTATTAGTTAATTCTGGACTGAAAATGAAAGTGCACAAGCTGAGCATGTAAGACATTAGGACAGGACTGCATGTATTAAAGCATATAAGAATCTTGTGAAAGTTCATGATTACTGAGGTTGTTCTCAGACAGAAATGTCTAGGTTCTCCTTACAGTCCTCTGAATTTTTTTTTCAAGGTCTTTTTAAAGTTTCTTTGAAGTCCATCAACTTATATTTAAGCATCTAAGGATTTTCTGTAATAAACTTCATGGATTTGTGCAATTCAGATTCAAGGTGGGGAGTCTCAGTCTGAAAAACTTGCATATACCTCTCCATCCTTTTCTTGTCAAAATGCTGAAAAAAAATTACTTTGACATAAATTACTCACTGTGGCCTGAATCAAAGCATTTTTAAAGGCCTATTGGGAAAATAAACAAATAAATAAAGCAAAGGCAAAAACACTCCCATGTTAGCAAATGGTGAAAAGTGTCTCCTTCCTGTCAGTAATCAATGGACCTACACTTGCTTAGATCCAGATCCAGGGTTAATTTCCCTGTCTAGCTGAGAGCATCAACGCCCACTTGGTTAAACAGTTCAGGATAGTCTGCATCACTATGCCGCAGGAGCACTGTGGGTGAGGCAGTGCCTATCTAGGCACCATTAGTCTGCTTGGCCAGTATTTGTTGAATCAGTGATTGAATTAAGATGTCCCTGGATTCAGTCCCAGATAAGTGACATAATCCTCAAATAGGACAGTCATTCTCCGTTCTCTCACTTTGTCTCATCTCACTTCGTGTATGCATTTAAAAAGGCACTTTTAAAGCCAATTCCTAAGAGCAAGGGAGGAAAGAACTATGTGTGGTTTGTTGTTTTTTTTTAACAACAACAAAAAAATAGTTGGTAACATTTATACTCTAAATTTATAGTAAAACAAAACCAAGATTTATGGTACAAGACAGTCAATAAAGTGAGATATAATGTCAACAATTCAGTTCTAAAAGAACAAGAACCGGAAAAAAATTTCAGCTGAGATTCCTCTTTGTTCCAACAGACCTTCAAATAAGTCTGAAACACTCTATGGCTGCTGAATACTTACCAAAAAAGCTGAAGTGTTGAAGAAAGGAATAACAGGTGTATAGGAAGGATTATTGAGATATGATAGGATACTTCAAGAGTGGTGATAAAAATTCCTAAGTATAAACACAACAGTTTTGACTTTACTCATTTTTATTAACTGCATCTTCAAGTAGATATTCAAGTCAAATTGTGCCCGTGCAGATTAGAATGTCTCCAAGATCCTTCTGCAAGAGAGAATGTTTATGGGGTAAATTACTTTGTGAACAAGTTCTCAGTGTAACAAACCTGAAACAATAGCTGAAAGAGGACCTCTGCCTTAAGTAACTCCTATATCCATATTTTTCAGTTTAGATTCTTAACCGGTGTAGCCCAATAACTTAATATCATTACTTCCTTTGGATGAAATCTTGTGATTTCCATCAGATGTTTGTCTTTGGCTTAAGACAAGCACAGGGCTAACCTAGTATTAAGCTTTTAGCATTTTCAAGGCAAAAATAGAAGGTGACAGAATTGCAATCTTACATAGCAAGGCTGGGGTTGGTTTTCTAGCACAGCTGCAAGAATCACTGCAGTGGGAGTCACCAAGTGCCACAGGACACCGTGCACCCTTCTACTAGAGAGAAGACACTGGAGAAGTATTTCCACCCGAACAAATAATCTATGATGAATAATATGAGAATGAGCATTTTGTTTTCATCTTTGAAAGCCCAGAAGGCAGACAGAGAGGAGATATATGAGCACACCCTGTCTTTATCTGGTCTGTTGTCAAGTCTGCTTGGACACACCTCCTCCCATCCTGCTGTTCCAGAAGTAATAAAATCTGCCGTCAGTGATCTGCTAGTGCCAAAGGCAAAGAGTTTTCTGCAGGATGGCTTATAAGAAAATTAATCGATGACAGGCCTCTTGGTAGTTTGCAACATAACATTTGTATGATGTGCTGATGTCATGGTTTTGTTCCATGCTAATCAGATATTGCTCTCTTTACTATGCAAGGGCATTGCTTCTTGCCGTTCTTGGTATGGAGAAGACAGACCTCCTAACAGTAATAATTCCAGTCCACAACAACTTTCAGCTCACATTAGCCCAGTTTTTTGTAAGGTGTCAGAATACACCACAGAAACAACCAACACCTAATAGTCATAATGTGACAATCAATCTAAGCAGTTCATGATGTGGAAAGTCAGGTTTGGCAGTTTGGCTTCAGTACAAATCCCTTGCTCACCAAATGAGCCAGTTCCTGAGAGGTAATCTTGGTCTTGATTTATGAACAACTGGGCTCAGCCCACCTGACGTAACTGAGCCGTCTACGTCTGAAGCTTCATCTTCTCAAGCTACCTCTAGGTCAATAAGAGGAGACAAGAAACCTGTGGATCACTGGATAGATTTCATCTGATGTAGATCTGATCTCCAGACAGGCAAGCTAGGCTTGAAAGAGAAGGGAAATAATATCAGGCTTGTTTGTGACTAGCTGTGGGATGACATGTCAATGTCAGAGACACAAGGTGCTAGCAAGGGTCTTCAGCTTGTTGCTGTGAGAAGTCCTGAGTACATTGAAGCACGTCCAAAGTCTTTACAGAGAAGAGCCAGGGGTTTCTGAGTTAAGAGCCAACAGGGAAACACCCCAGGAAAAGAAGCCAGTCTTGACACTCCATAGTCAGAGGGATGACCTACACCACTGCAGCTGGTGAAAGTGACTCAGGTCTCCATGAAGCCTTCTTCAGGCTGAACAACCCCAACTCTTAGCCTGTCTTCACAGCTGAGGTGTTCCAGCCCACTGATCATTTCTGTGGCCCTCCTCTGATCCTACTTAAGCATATTTATGTATTTCTTAATTTGAGGCCTCCAAATCTGAATGCAGTACTCCAAGTGGAGTCTCATAAGTAGAGGGTGAGAATCACCTCATCTGAATCCACAGTATAAGTCCCAAATGTCTTGCTCCAAATGTCACCTTTAGTCCATAGGCCTGTCCCTCTCCCCCTGTGATATGGTGAGTCACCTAGAGCAGGTGTGGTTGATTTAAAGTGTGGCAGTGTGGCAGCTATGGGCATGCTGGCCAGGCATCAGGTGTTATGGGACAAAATCAGAGAGAATCTCCTTTCCTGCCATGCTTTGGAAAGAGGCACTGAGGAAGTCTATGGTGTCTGCTCAGTAAGGTCAGTCCCCATCACTGAGAACAGTACTCTACAAAATTAATCAACTTTTTATATATGTTCTGTGAAACATTACTACCTGAAATTGTAGGAGCTAAGGGGAAGATCTGTGGTTTACTGCTTAACCAATACTCAGGGAAGGAAAAAAAAAGATACATTAAAAGAAGATCTCTTGCATTCCAGAGATAAATTGTAAGATAGTCAAGAGTTGCTAATTAGAAAGAAGATAATTCTGCTTTACTGGGATTTATGTGGAAACATGAGAAGCACTTACAAATCAGTTGAACTGCCCACAAAGAAAAGTTTAATAAGGTGAAGGTTTTGTAGCAGAAGACACTATTAAACTAACTTTACATTTCTGAAACTAGCAAAGAGGATGGGAAAAAAAAACCACAAAATAAACATTTGTGGCTGATTTGTGTTCTCTTCGTCTGGTGTCAAAATTTGGGGCTTTGTTTGCAAACGGAGTGCAGAAAACTTTATTTTGCTCAGTTAAGGGTCAAGAATCTTGCATGGTCCTGGTCCACCAGAATCTGGAACTGTTAGAGGAATCCAATGTGCCACTGCAAATCATGAGAAAACAGCATGAGTAATCTGGTGCTGAAGCAGCACAACTCCGTGTATAGTGAGAGCTCCCATTTTTAAGGAAAATAAATTTAATAGTAGAATTAAGTATGTAAGAGTATGATTATATCTAAAAATATAGATTCCAGTGTGAGAATTATGTAGGTTTTTTTTTTTTTTTAATGGGTAAACATTTTTTTCAGTAACTCACTGCTTCTCTTGAAAAATACACTCTGGAAGACACAGAGCACATCTTAAAGATCCCAGATAATGCTGTCAAAAGAAAATCAGTTTTAACTTCCCTTGCTGTTCTGGTTTTTGTTTTGGTTTGGGGTTATTTTTTTTTTTTTGTGTGTGTGGTTTTTTGGTTTTGGGGGATTTTTTGTTTGGTTTTTTTTTTGCTTCTGCACTAGTGCTTTGATTTGTATTTAACAATCTTTTAGGTCTGTACAGTGCAGTTGGAGGCTTATGAATGAAAGTACCAGTATAACAGTCATTTATCAGCCTGAGAGATGCAGACTGAAACTGTACGAATTTCTGGCTGTCTTATAACGAAAACTCGCAATGATATCTAAAACCACTTTTAGTTCTTTAAAAGTGAAGGGAAGCAGCAATTTGGGATGTCACAGTTTGGATGAATGGGCGACATTCTCAGAAGCAATCATCTAAAATAAAGTGATTTATAGGTTCCTGTAGGAGGTAAGTAATCTTAAAATCTCTTTCTAAAACAAAAGATAACTTTGCATTCTATCCAACATTTAAATTGCAGTGATTTATAAATGCAGTTTGTTCATTTTATATTTATTGTTATTTGCCTTTCTGAGTAAATTCAATGTACTGAGAGCACATTATGAAGTGTGACTCAAAAAGCTTTGCTGACATAAAAGTAATAAAAAGAAGCATGCTGTGAGATCAGTGATTCATTGAGAACAGCCAGCACCTTGCTTCTGGTGTAAACTGTAATTTTCTTTACCCTGAGCTTAGCAAGCAAAGCCCTCTTTTGCTATCAGACTAACAGGCTGCCTCTTTCCAGATTTTTCACATTTCTCAATTACATGTCCCAAGCAGTTAAATGTGCTGGAATCTGGGCTGAGATTACCTTTGCTTCATGCAATGACTGAAATTTTAAAGTGTGTCAAAAGCACTTAAATACAGAGGGCTTGAAGGAGTTGGATCTATCAGTTTCCTTATTCCTCTTTTTTTCTTTCACAGCATTGAGCTTCTTCTAAGGAGTGATTTTCTACTCATCAGACTTTTTAGAGAAGTAAGATAGCTAAATCAGCACATCAGATGAAAAGACAGGCAGAGATCATCTTTCCAATCCTATTACCATGAAAAACTCTGCAGTTTGGTAATAGTTGGAGAAACTAATAAATGGACTGGACACAGTGAAGTCACATGGAAGTGATAAGTTTAGAATAGCTGAAGGTTTGGTCCTAAAGCTGGCACTAGTGATATACTATTGAGTCTATCACCATATGAAGTAAGCCCCCCTCCCTCCACCAGCACAGATGTACTTTTAACCAGTGTAGCCATCTCTAGAAAAGAGTGATAAACTGAATTAGCATGTTTTGCTTTCTGCCATTTCCACAAATGGGATAAGACTACCCAGTCATGTTTATAGCTATAAACATAAAAGTCAAATACCTCACTAGAATCAAGAAATTAAGCATCTACGTAGTTCTTGTGTATGCACAGCACCAGAACTTTGTGACCTTTTGGCTAAAGCCTTTTCTAGAATATAGAACAAGGGCAGGGCTGTGACTGTCCATATGGTATCAAATTGTTTGCACTTTTCCAAGCATGATATTGCCCTGCCCACAGTATGTTCCCAAATAATTCCCACGTGCAAATTTGGGTTTGGATGTGACCATTCCATTTCAGAGGCTAAAGAAATAAAATAGCATTGCAATGCTTAGATTGTACCAGCTGGCCTCCATGACAGAAAATTAACCCTAGAATTATTTAGTTCATTAGAACGGATGTAGATTACAAATCTCCAATGACCTATGCAGGGATCTATGCACAACAAAAGATTCATCAGAGAAAGCACTCCCTCTCCAGTCCTCTTCCCACTCTCTTCCTCCTTGAGGTGTTAGGGAGGCACATATTCAGACTAATTTTATGTTCTAAATTATTCACAACTGAAATTATGCACATTCAAAACAATACTGAGAAAATGGTGGGCAGTCAACTGGCTCAATGCTCCTGGTATTCTTAGCATAACAGAAATGTTTCTCATGTATTGTTTTTAAGGCTACAGTGAGTTTAGGCAGCATATTAATTAAGCAAAAGCTTAATTATACGCCCCTGGGACAGACTGCGAAAGGTCAGATTCCAGATACATTAATGAGCTGCTAAATGCTAACTGGAAAAGGCTTTTTTTAATCCCTGTACAAGCCAGCCCACTCATATTTTTAATGCCAACGCTGGGCATGTCAGATGTCTGTGGGAGTTTTGCCATGAAAAGAAAGCTCATCTCGTACTTTATTTACAACCATTTCTCTGGGATTTATGAGAAGCAGCTTGCAGATGAGGCCATGCACTACAAAACGGAAGAGCTTGGTGATCTAATTCCAGCTCCTCACAGGGTCCTTTGGCCAGTGATCTGAGAGGAGGGAGGGTGGGGAGGTGGGAATCGTAGCTATTCAGAGAAGGAGGTTTTTGTTGGTGTCAACTTCGCCTCTTGAAAAGGCTGAAAAGCAACACAGAAAGGAGTCCAGAACTTCAGGAAAAACCAGGAGTCAAGTGGTGTCTTCAGAATAGGGAAATCAACCTATTTTAACAGATATCTGTTAGTTTGTATGGTTTACTTCTTTTTCATCTTGGTGTAACACTTCAGTTGACATCAGCATTTAAAGCATATAAATGATAATATAAGTCCTGTGTTACATGAGAACCGCAAGGCCTGGACAACACTAAGTGCTCACTGATGGACTGTGGTGATATTTTAAAAGTAGATTTCTTTTGGCCCACTTTTCAATCCATAAAATTGGTGTAATACCCATAACAATCTCAACAGAGGTCATAATATTCGTTAAAGTGTGTAGTGCATGTGGGAGTTGGTGCACACACTCCCATATCAACCCATGGCAAAATAACCAGTTTGTAATGAGTGCTGTGTACAAAGGGTGAGAGTAAATAGGGTCCGAGACCGTGCAGTGAATAAAGCAAGTACTTGTACCCATTTGATGGCAGATTTCTAAATGGTGTTACTATGAGACTCCAATTAGTAAAGCCAAATACTTAAATGCCAGAATTAAGTGCTGGAAAAGTTGTGCACCTTTAAGTCATTCTTCACATGCATACAGATATCACTGCAGTCAGCCCCACAAATATATGAGATTGTAAATGCATTCAGACTGATTCAGGCCAAAGGGCTGATGCAGCTCAGCATCCTATCACTGATAGAAGCCAATGGCAAATGCTTCAAAAATTAAGATTTCAACAGGTCAAGTGTAAAGTCATACTTCCCCAAAACACTTCCCTAGGCTTCAGCTGCCTCTTGGGCCACTGGCTTCCAAGCTGAAATGTGTGGTCTCTGACTTTAATGACCCTTTGCTGGCGTTTTCCTCCTTGAACGTGTGCAAATCCTCTAACCTCCTGAATGATCCATGTTGGTGTTACAGGGTTTTGAACAATTTTGATGTGAGTCTAGCTGAGAATCATGGAGTAGTGGACATAGAATCATAGAATTATTTGGATTGGAAAGGACTTTTAAAGTGAGCAGGGACATTTTCAACAAAAGCAGATTGCTCAGAGCCATGCCCAACCTCACCTTGAATGTTTCCAGGGGCAGTGCATCTACCACCTCTCTGGGCAACCTGTGCCAGTGTTTCACCACCCTCAATGTAAAAACATTTCTTCCTCATATGTAGTCTAAATCTCTTCTCTTCTCCAGGCTGAAGAATCCTAACTTTCTCATCCTTTCTCCATAGCAGAGGTGCTCCAACCTTCTCATCATTTTTGTGGCCTCCTCTAGACTTGCTTCAACAGGTCCATGTTTTAATTGTGCTGAGAATTCCAGAGCTGGACGCAGTACTACAGGTGAGGTCTTATCAGCGTGGAAGAGAAGAGCAGCAGAATCTCCCCTCTCACCCTACTGGCTACACTTCTTTTGATGCATCTCAGGATGCAATTGGCCTTCTGAGCTGCAAACGCACAATGTAGATATTCATCCACCAGTACCAGCGGGTCCAGAGGAGGGCCACAAAGATGATCAGAGGGCTGGAGCAGCTCTGCTCCAAGACAGGCTGCAACATTTGGGGCTCTTCATCCTGGAGAAGAGAAGGCTTCAAGGAGACCTTATAATAGCCTTCCAGTATCTGAAGGGGGCCTACAGGAAGTCTGGGGAAGGATTATTTACAAGGCCTTGCAATGACAGGACTAGGGGCAATGGGTTTAAGCTGGAAGAGGGGAGATTTAAACTGGATGTTAGGAAGAAGTTCATTACAGTGAGAGTGGTGAGACACTGGCACAGGTTGCCCAGGGAGGTTGTGGATGCTCCCTCCATGGAGACGTTCAAGGCTAGATTGGATGAGGCCTTGAGTGATCTGTACTAGTGGGAGGTGTCCCTGCCTATGGCAGGGAGTTGGAACTGGATGATCTTTGAGGTCCCTTCCAGCCTTCCCATTCTATGATTCTATACCCCCAAATCCTTCTCTGCAGGGGTGCTCTCAATCTTCATCCCCTAGTCCATACTGATACAGGGGGTTGCCCTGACCCAACTGCCACCCAGCCATAGTTTTCATGTTTGCCTGGGTCCCTCTGGATGGTATCACATCCTTCAGGAGTTTCAAATGCACCACTCCGCGTGCTGTCATCATAGCATAGCATCAATATGTTGCAGGTGTAATTTTTCAGTAGAGCTGTATAATGAAAAGTAGGGACTAGGGGTTTATTGCAGTCATTTCTTCTTTCTGGTAGATTTGGTTTTCACACTGTCTAATGAAATGTAACTCTTAGGTGCAAGGGTAGGCTTTTGCCCATGCAGATGCATACTGAGAACCATTGTAACTATCTGGCAGCTTGTCTGAATCAGTTCCTGAATCTGCAGCATTCTGTGGCACTATTGTTTGATGAATTATACATATGCAACCTATACATCTTGGCTCTGCAACCTGTGATCCCCATGTTAAATTTATAGGAATAAACTGGTAATATGGGAGAGGGTTGTTGCTCCCCCACGGTGGTAGTGTGTGAGCAGCACAGCTTGTGTGTCACAGTGCAGGGCAACATCCACATCACTGCATTAGCCATCTGGCAGCTGCTTGTCTCTCAGCTGGACAGGAGGATGCTGAGCAGTCCCACCAGTGGGACCACCAGAGCCAGAGCTGTGGTGTTGCAGTGCTCCAAATGCCTCCTGCTTAAGTGCTGTCTGGGGCTTGGCAAGGGCAGTAGACCAGCCTTCTCACACCTTCTTGTGCAGTGCAGAACCTGGGCTTCTGGGGAAGGAAAAAGGAGATTTAATATGTATTACTCAAATTGCTGAGTCAGTCCTCCATATTTCCTTCACTCCCAGCAAACAGAAGCAAAAGGCTAATGCCTCCTGCTCTGCCTTCCCAGCCCTTTTCTGAAGCAAACAAATGTCAGCAAATCCTGCTAGCAGCACTGTTAAAAATATCACTTTGTCAGCAGATGGGTTCATTTCTTCTGGTCTGGAGCTATCTCTTTGTTGCAGAAAAGGTGTGCTTTTGCATCAAGATAAGTAGTTTAGATGTAAACCTTACTGGCTGAGTGAAGCGCAGATGTGTTATGCTCTGCACCACAGTGTTACCAGATGGAGTAAATTCCAGACAGAAATCATTACAGAAGGGATGGATCTGACCTGCATTAACTATCAAGATAGAAGTGAGCCCTACTTTTCTCAGTTAGAACCTGGCCCTGGGGTAGCAATTGAAAATGAGCTACCTCAGCCAAGATGCAGTTCTTGTGCTCTTCAGCATATTAAAAACTCTGCAAACCAAACTAACCACAGGACCAGACCTTTAGCCACTGTGAAAAGATGGTGCCTCATTAGGCTTCAGGGTTGTATGAGAAATATCCGTGATCAAAGAGACTATATCCTTTTCAAAGGGAGATAAATCCCCATAAAGCTTTGTCCAGAAGACTTTCCATCTGTTCAAGCAAGGGGACGCTGGTTGGATGACTGATTTCACTGGGAAAAGTAAAGTCTGAACTTTTTCCTGCTTATTTCTTGTTGCATTCTGGCATCCTGCAGTTCAGACTATGCAGACAAATGTGTCTTGTCACTGAAAGGCAACGTTTTCCCCTCTCATAAGTGGGTCTCATCACTGAAAATGTTATACACTTCCCTCCAGAAACCTGTCCCATTCTCTTCAAACACTCCTGCACTCTCTTAATTTGCTCAAACCTGCAAATGCACTGGTCATTTTTTGGACACGTATTCTTTCACAGATTTTATTTGCTTCTCCAACTAATTAGCCTTTCTTTTCTTTTTATTTGAGGAATCCACAGTTACTCTCTCTGCCAAAAATAGCAAATGACCAAACTCATCATTTCTGTAATGATTCAAATATAGTTTCTTTTGTCAGGATACCAGAATCTACATTTGATCAAAGTATCTTCCTTTTTTGAGATTCCAGTACTTTACTTATCTGATTTTCTTTCAGATGATACTAGATTCTGAAATCCAGGTGATAAACTAAACATTCTGATCAGCTTCACAAATCCATCCTACACTTTTAGTATAAATGGATATATCATAAATTCATTAACGGCTTGATCTAAATCAATTACTTTGTCTTCTATATGTCACTTAAATCAAAGAGGAGCAATTCCACCATGAACCAGCAGTGTCTCCTTGTAGCCAAGAAGGCCAAAAGTATCCTAGAGTGCACTAAAGCGAGCAGGTCAAGAGAGGTTTTCCTCCCACTCTGTTCTGGTGAGACCACACCTTCAGTATTGTGGCCAGTTCTGGGCTCCTCAGTTCAAGACAGTCAGGGAACCACTGGAGAGAGTGCAAAGGAGAGCCATAAACATGTTGAGGAGACTAGAACATCTCTCTTATGAAGAAAGGATGAGAGACTTGGAGTAGTTTAGCCTGGAAAAGAGAAGACTGAGAGGGGATCTTATCAATATCAATATCTAAAGATTGGAGGCCATGATGATGGGTTCTGGGCTCTTTTCAGTGGTGCCCAGGGACAAGACAAGGGGCAACGGACACAAATTAGAACACAGGAGGCTTCACTGAAATGTGAGGAAGAACTTACTTCCTTTGAGGATGCTGGAGCACTGGAACAAGCATCACAGAAAGGTTATGGACTCTCCTCTGCAGACTTTCAAAACCTGCCTGGATGTCTTCCTGTGCAACCTGATCTAGGCATACCTGCGTTAGCAGAGAACATGATCTCTGGAGATTCCTCCCATTCTGTGATTTTCTGCAATTTCCATACATGGAGTTTTTATTTACAATGTTCATTAAATGGCTTAGATGAGAAACAGCAAAAAGCATTTTAATACATTGCTAAGCCCAGCAGAAAACTAAGCAGGATTCCAAATTTATATACAATTTGCAAGCAATATATGTGAGCTCGAACATAAATCTCACATAATGAGATGTGCAGCCTGGTGACTAATCACAACCATTGAAATGTTCTCCATGTTTAGCTCTGTTTCAGTGCATGGGGGGTTAAGGGGAGGAAGGGATTGCTACTTAGCAATTCAGTTCCTTCCAACATGAAGAGGAGCTTCTAGGCATGAAAAATTGTAAAATTTGAACTTAAAGTGAACTGTAACAAACAAACCTGGAATACAAACTGCTGTCACTACAGTTCAGTTAGAAACATGTTTATGTCTGGACTAGCAGCTCTTTGGCTCATCTCCAGTGCTCAGCCCTGGGCTTCTACCCAGGGATGCTTATGGTGAAGCTCTGGAAAGGCCTTGTCAATGTGAAAGATGCAAAATTGGCTAATATTCAAAATCAGAGATGCCAAATTTACGTTAGCATTAATTATTCTTAATTCAAACTGAGATCAAGGTCCCCATTACACTGGTGTCTGTGCAAACAGCCTTTGCCTTGGAGAGCCTGCAAAATGAGAAACAGAAAATTATGAAAGATTGAAGATTGTGCTGAAGGGATGTGACATGTAAGTAAATGATCACCATGTGATTTAACCCATTTCCTGCAGTTTTTTGTTTTATGTTGTCTGGGGTAACTTCTATTTTGAGGGGGCTGACAAAGGCAGCGGGGGTGAAGAGAGTATGTAAAAGAAAGGAGGCCAAAAGAACGAGAACTGACACTTTGCCAACAGATTGGCATTAATGTAATTTACAGATTGATGTGCCTTAGGCTCTTGGAAGGCAAATTAACAGAGGAACTTTGCTATGACTGCTATATTATTACATGACTTGCTTTTTCTGCAGATACATGTCTCTATATAGATTTCCTTCTGCAACGGAAAAATTCAGAAAAAACAGGATGAAGACCAAGGATATGATTTTACTCATGTAATTTCAGTAGTTTAGAAGTCAGGTTCCTAGGCTAAATGTCTCCACTCCGAGAAGCATTGCATTGAGAGAGTTGTGCAGATAGGCTAAAACAGTCAACGCCTCCTACTGAAGTCACTGCAGGGAGATCAGTTACTACAGCTATGGCTGTGGGTGAGAAATTGGCAATATTTTATGGGAGCAGTGTTAGGCTGATACTGAGCTCTTCTGAGATGCCGCTGTATAGCAAGCACCAGACAGACTCAAATGTATGTCTCTCTCCTCTTTATTTTTCAGTCTTGAGCACTTACAGGGTTGCTCTCTGCCAGACTCCACTGGAATGCCCATGAGGAGAATAAGACTTTTATGTTTTGGTCTCATCAGCAATTCCCAGAATTATTTAAAAGGCTTCCAGAGTGCTTATGAGCACATATGAAGGCATCAGACACACCCTGTGTGTTTAACAGAAGTTCCCCATGATGCACTGTTGTTTTTTTAATGGTGTTCACATTGTAATGGGGACACAACAAAACTGGGAGCTGGAAGGTGCTGATGTGTTCAGTCCTGAAAGTATCATTTTTTCCACATTTAAAAAAATGTCACTGCCACAGTAGGTGAGCTGGAACTAGATGACCTTAAAAGTCCCTTTAAACCCAAACCATTGTATGACTACAAAAACATCATCTTAAAAGAGTGCTCCAGTTCATGCCTCCATTATACTAGAGTAAGAAAAACATTGCTTCTAAATGTTTATGTTATTACTGTGAATTCAGCTATTTATGTGTTGTAATACAATATTTTTGTATTCCCTTTGAAGTTCCCCATATCCTCTAAAGAATCTTCTGTCTCATTTCCCCTTCATCTGTTATTCTTTACTGTACATTTCCTTCATCTGATTTCTAACCAAGTCCTTTGCAATTATTTTAATTAAATTCAATTTTGCTGATTTCTGACCACTTCGCCGATTTTAAAGTCTTGCTTTATGGAACTTTTGAACTCTTCTGCAGTTTAAGCTCCTATACAAATTCTGGATATGCCTGTATTATTAACAGAAAATACCAAAAAGAGTCAGGCCTAAAATGGCTCCTTGATACAATCGCTCTTTAAATGTCCCTGTGAAAATTAATGGATCATTGGGCACAACCCCATATGTGCACATTTTCAATCAGATTAATATCTATTTCCCATGTTTTCATCTAGACAGTATTCCCTTAATTTGGTTGTCAGATTACTAAGTAGTATAGCATTAAAAAGCTTGCTAAGTCCTGTAGAAAGACATTAAAAGGCTTACTGAGACAGCCTGTCTGCTTCTCCTTCTTTCCACTAGGCCAGCTATTCTTCAAAGCATGAAATTAGGTTGACTTGAGATTATTTGGGTTTGATAATTCTGTATCAGCTTTTTCTAATCACCTTCCTATACTCTCAGTGATAGTAAATGGATTTGCAGCTGCTTATCCTGTTATCTTTTGAGATAGGAACCAAACTGATGGACATTAATTTCTGCAGGTCATCTTCTTTCCCCTTTTTGAAGAGAGACACTATGCTTATTCTCTCCATTTTTCTTGGATCACCTCATCTACATTGATTCTCAGAGACTGCTATGTCTTACCTTTTAATTGATTCATTTCTCTAGGCTCTTGCACCTTGAATAAATTTAACCAAATCAAATGGTCTTTAATCTGTTATTCACTCTTCTTATTTCTATCCCTATCTTCTTTGAAGTCATTTTAGATATACTTGATAATTAACCTTTTGTTTTTAAATTTGAGGCAGAAAAAGCATTTTATATTTCTACCTGCTCTGCAGTGTCTGCTATTTGCCCTTCTAACCTCACAAGTAATGGAATAAAATACCTGTTGTCTCTTTTCTTCATAAGTAGTCATAGGGCATTGCTTGTCTGCCAAATAAAAAATTGTCGGGCTTCGTTCATGTCATGTTAGTATCAGGGAAACTTTGCAGTTTTGACCCAGAGCCAAAGACCTTGTGAATCCTCCTAGAACTGCTCAGTGAACTTAACTCTACTGTCAGTGACATCAGTGATGAAGATGAAGGAACAGAATTTTACAGTGTTTGAATCATCAGAAGTGCCAGAAAACATTCAGAAAACAATAGATTTGGTTTTTTGTTGGGAAAGGGGAATAGACCTACTTATCTGGGGAGAACAGCAGAGGTAGACTGGAAAACTTAATATGATGTGGGAAAACCAGTCAGGCAATGACTTTTCTTGTGGCAGCAAAGGAATTGCTACACTGTTCCTCAATTTCTGTATTTGTGTGGTAGAGCTGGAGTTATCTGTAAAAGAGGTCTAAATGAAAACTTACATTTTAATAATAATAATAGTAATAATAGTAGTAGTAGTAGTAGTAATAATAATAATAATAATAATAATAATAATAATAATAATAATTCTGTGTTAATTTTCCTCCTCAAATTTAAAAATATTGATACTTTACTTCCCTAATATACTACTCATTCTATTAGGGAAAACTAAATACAGAGTTTAATTGTAGTATTTTAATTTGCCATATTAACACAACGTTGTGCATACAGATTAGTGTGCACACCTGAGTAGTCTTTGCATACCTGTATGTTTCACAAAAATACCCCTTTCTATTGGTCATTAAGTACATGTCCTAAGATTAATCACACCGTGATATTCATCACTGAGAATGGGACCCACTAAAATTTATAAGTTAATAACAATAAGAACATGGCAAAGAAGCAGTTGTGAACATAACCTTGCAGGTGAGTAGATAAGTGAGATTTTGGAATAAGCAGAGAAAAGTCAGTATTGCTGTAAATTGTTGGAGGAGCTGGTAAAGCAGTGCTTCACCTAAGGTTTCTTTGGAAAGTGCCAATGCATCATAAACTGTTTTTGCAAAAGGACTTCTTTTGATAAATTTCCTATTTGAAAACTTTGTGACGATCCACACTACCTGTTTTAACATTGTCATGATATTTTTCTTTATTCAAATTTGCCAATAACTTTTATCTCTGATTCCTAAAAAGAAGCTCCCAGAGTTATTCTCTCCATACATATGCATGTGTAATGACAAGCTGCAAATAATAGGCCCAATTTATTCATACCTAGAAGAGATATAGAGGTCTCAGAGACTACTGTAATTCTAGAAGCTTTGTGAAAACTGGTGTTTCAAAAGAAGAAAAAAATCCAGGTTGGTACCTCCTAACAGAGACAGGAGGCAGAACGCAGATACTTCATGTTTTATTGGTAGCATCCAGGTGGCAAATTAGCACATGAATTATGGACAACTAGCAAGGTAGGAGACACCTAGCTGTGGATGTAGGGTCAAGGAGAAGTATTAGAAGGATGAGGACACTGGGACTATTCACCTAGGAGATCCCAGAAGCAAATGAAAAATCCATAGAACAAATTTCATTAAAGATGCTACTCATGAACCAACAGGTTCAAGTTTTGCTTAGTTCAACCATTAAGTTTTATTGGCAAGAGTCCAAAACAAACAAAAGCAAGTCCCTCTTTCATCCAGCAAGCAATGGAGTTAAAAAGCCCCTGGTAGCAGGAAGCTGTGGTGGTCAAAAGTTTGAGTGCATTTAGAAATGGGCTAGATAGATGACTAAAGGTCCACCAGAACCTCTAAACATGAGGTTTCAAACATAGCCTCTAGTTTTGGCAGGCTTTTTGACTATAGTAAGAACTCTCAGAGATTAAAATGGAAAATAATTACTCTATATGTGTCTTGTTTCCAACATTTTTTCTTGAAATTCTGTCCCTGTGCTTTGTCAAGGATAGAGATAGAATAATCCCTCGTTTGGACCCAACGTGTCAACTGTTGTGCTGTTAAAGGCACAAGAGACAAGTTAGACAGGAAAGATGGTCTCAAAGTCCCAGCTAGACCCTAAATTACTGTTTCTAATGTGAGGTTTGTAGACCAAAGACTCCCTTTGTCTTAAATCACAGCAATGTACCTGGGAGAGTAGGGATAAAGAGAGGAAACTGAGGTAGAAAACAGCATCTCCAACTCTGTAAGACCACTCTGCACTCAGTGGAAGAATCTTGATGAGTTGACAGGAGGAACGATACCAGCAACAGGAGCAGAAATCCTACGCTAGTTGCTCATCCCTTCAGTCCTCCTCTAAAGAGAAGAAAGCAAAAAGCTAAAGAAAGAAGAGAGATTCCTAAAGCTGAAAGACAAGAAAAAGACAAGAACAGGGTCAGGAGCTGGTTTTGAGAGAAAGGACATAAAGGATGGATATATGGGATATTAACAAGTTTTAAATGGTGAAGTCATACAGTTAAATAGATCTTTTTCAGAAATATCTGGAGAAGAATCATCCAAAATCAGTCGGTAAGTAGAGAGCAGAGATATCTGAGGAGACCACTATGCTCTACTGTTTCTAAAAGAGAATGAACTACCATGACTGAGGTGCTGGAGTATGTCCAGAGAAGGGTAATGAAGCTTTTTAAAGGTCCAGAGCACAAGTCTTAGAAGAAGCAGCTGAGGGAACTCTGGTTAATTAGTCTAGAGAAAAGGAGGCTGAGGGGAGACCTTCTAGCTCTCTACAAGTACCTGAAGGGAGGTTGTAGTGAGGTGGCAGTCAATCTGTTCACCCAGGAAACAAGAGATAGGACGAGAGGAAATGGCTTCAAGTTGGACCAAAGGAGGTTTAGATTGGATATTAGGGAAAATGTCTTCACTGAAAGCATTGGAACAGGCTACCCAAAGAACTGGTTGGGTCACCATCCCTGGAGGTATTTAAAAGACATATAGATGTGGTTCTTAGGGACATAGTTTAGAGGTGGACTTGACAGTGCTAGATTAATGGTTGGACTCAATGATCTTAAAGATTCTTTCTGACCTAAGTGGTTCAATGATTTCTATATCATTAAATTGAGCCATGCCAGGACACAGGCACTGGAAGTGTTGACCAGCCAGGCTGTCCACACTCTGTGTGGTACTTACTTGCTTTAAGAATAACACAAAATTGCATCAATGTCACTGGATTCTGCAGCTTTAATCAGCTCAAGGAGCCAATTCTTTGTGCTTGGTGGTCCGAAAGTTACAGTGTGCAAGACAGCTGAACCTTGAGAATTTGAACAGACTTGCCCTAAACCTAGAAGATCCCTCCTGAGCCCAGATGCTGATTCATAATACAGCAGCACTCCCACACAAACTTTTTGTTAACTGCAAGACTTCTGTAATGCTGTTTGTTTATCTTTCACTGGGGACGTTTACTTGCAGTAAAACAGGTAAAATTCACAGAACTTGGCAGTTTATGCTGAGATTTCCCCTGTTTAGAATGGCTGTCAAGAGTCTGCTCTGGGCCATATAAGCATCTGTATGAGTCCAAACAATTGAAATCGAGCAACAAACTCAGTGGATTTTTTGTTCGCTATTACACACTTGATTATTTGCAAATCTGTTGTCATATTTCTGGGTTCGTTTCAAGGAAATAAACTCTGTGCATGCTTTGCTGCATTTAGTTCTTCTGCTGCAGAGAGTAAAGGCACACAGAGGCAGGAGCATCTGCAATCTACTTCTTCTTTCTCTGCTCAGCAGTGTTTCCTCGTATTGTGTAGCGTTTTGTCTAGGTAGGGCTTGATCCAAAATGCAGGGAGTTTTCCATTTTCTCATCCAACTCTGTTTTGACCAATTTTTTTTTCCTTTGTCTAGCATGAAGAATCAAGATGTCACTTGGTCATACCTTTCTCAACCAATGCCTCTAATGCCTACTCCTTGGTAGAAAATGTTGTTATTTGTGTTTCAAAGTGAATCCTTTCATTTAAATCTTGAAAGATGTAAGGAATTTCCAGAATGAAACCCAGACTTGACCTAAGCACCATGCTCTCCTCCTCCTGCGTGTTCTCCAAGCAGTCCACTTGGGAATTAATTCTGTGTCCATTAAAATCAATGAGTGTGTTTTAAAGTGGATTTCTGATCGTGGAGAATCACAGAACATCATGCTGTTTATTTTATCACCTACATATGAACTCTGGTATCTATGCAATTTCCCCTTTGTTGGGAAAAAAATGTAACAAAACTTACCTGACAAAATGTTTTGATTGCTAGAGGGAGAAAAGCCTGGGGGATGATGGGACCCCCTTTAGATATGCACATGTATATACTTTGTTTTCTCATTTCAGGTCATGGAACCAAAGGAGTGTTTGAGCTTCTTTCAGGATGGCGTCGAACCAGAGAGAATCTGCCATTCAAGGACAGAGTAGCAGATGCCTACTCAGATGTAATGGTCTCCTACACAATGACAAGCTCCTTGTACTTCATAGCCTTTGGCATGGGCGCAAGTCCTTTCACCAACATTGAAGCTGTAAAAGTGTTTTGCCAGAACATGTGTGTCTCTATCCTGTTGAACTACTTCTATATCTTCTCGTTCTTTGGCTCCTGCCTGGTCTTTGCTGGCCAGCTGGAGCAGAATCGTTATCACAGCATCTTCTGCTGTAAAATCCCTTCGGCAGAATATCTGGACCGGAAACCTGTGTGGTTCCAGACCATGATGAATGATGGCCATCAACACACTTCCCATCATGAGACCAACCCCTACCAGCATCACTTTATCCAGCACTTCCTCCGAGAACATTACAATGAGTGGATTACCAACATCTATGTTAAGCCATTTGTGGTGATACTGTATCTCATCTATGCCTCTTTCTCCTTTATGGGGTGCTTACAGATTAATGATGGAGCCAACATTATCAACCTCCTTGCCAGTGAATCTCCAAGTGTCGCCTATGCCCTCATACAGCAAAAGTATTTCAGCAACTACAGCCCAGTGATAGGTTTCTACATTTATGAACCTCTGGAGTACTGGAATGGCACTGTGCAAGAAGACCTAAAAACACTAAGCCAAGGTTTCAATACAGTGTCCTGGATTGAACAGTATTACCAGTACCTTCGAGTGGGTAACATCAGTGCAACCAACAAAAGTGAGTTTATCAGTATCCTCCAGAGCTCCTTTTTAAAAAAGCCAGAATTTCAGCACTTCAAAAATGACATAATTTTCTCCAAAGCTGGGGATGAGAACAATATAATTGCTTCTCGTTTGTACCTGGTGGCCAGGACTAGTGAAAACACACAGAGGGAGGCAGTAGAATTGTTGGAGAAGCTGAGACCACTCTCTCTTATACAGAGCATCAAGTTCATTGTGTTCAATCCTACTTTTGTTTTCATGGACCACTATGGTTTGTCAGTTACTATGCCTGTCCTGATTTCTGGTTTTGGTATCCTACTGGTGTTAATACTGACATTTTTCCTGGTTATCCACCCTCTGGGAAATTTCTGGTTAATACTCAGTGTCACCTCCATAGAGCTGGGTGTCCTTGGCTTGATGACCTTATGGAATGTAGACATGGATTGCATTTCTATACTGTGCCTTATCTACACTTTGAATTTTGCCATAGATCACTGTGCACCCCTGCTTTATACATTTGTACTAGCTACTGAGCACACCCGAACTCAGTGTATAAAGAACTCCCTTCAAGAGCATGGGACAGCCATTTTGCAGAACGTTTCTTCTTTTCTTATTGGGTTGGTTCCCCTTCTCTTTGTGCCTTCAAACTTGACCTTCACACTGTTCAAATGCTTGCTGCTTGCCGGCAGTTGCACACTTCTGCACTGTTTTGTTATTTTGCCCGTCTTTCTAACCTTTTTCCCACCTTCCAAAAAGCACCACAAGAAAAAGAAACGGGCCAAAAGGAAGGAACGAGAAGAGATTGAATGCATAGAGATACAGGAGAATCCTGATCACGTTACAGCAGTCTGAAAGGCTTAGAAAAAATAGTAGTATATTCTCTTTTTAGAAAAAGCGTTGCACAGAGATGCAGGGAAAACAGAGCAAAGATCTCAGCTGCTTGTGCTGGCCAGGTCTGACAAGGCAAAAGAAGATCAAGAAGGGGTATTCATGACACATCCAGGTGCAAACTTTTTTTTTAACAAAAATAATGAAAGTAAAAATATTCTCAGATGTTTCCTTTGAATCCTCAGTTCTCCACCAGGAAAGAGTCCGTTGGCCATTGAGTGTTTCTGAATCTCAAACTGTAGCTGTAATGGGAATTTCTTGTTCTGTCATATGCAGGACTGAAGCAAACATGCAAAAAAAGTTACCATTAAGGAAGCAGTAGGGGAAAAGGCAGATTTGTTTGATAAAAATGTCATGGGGAAAAAAAAAACTAAAACAAAATCGAAAGTAAACCCACCACATTTCAAATAAGAAAAAAAGAACAAGAACAAGAGATATAAAACAATGTCATGATATTTCTGTCTTATTTTCTTGAGCAAGTTGGTTAGGATGCAACCTATGCACTTGGGAAGTAGATGTTTAAAGCCATCCACACCAAAGCACTTCCCAATTCTAGTACCATGTATAACTTTAACACTATAATGAGAGTGTTATTGTGAATACGAATGGCAAAGCTATACTGCTAAGGGATGAAGGTACTGTTTACATAGAGGAAGAAATAATCATAGCTATTTGGAAATTTATCATCTGTTTTCTTTCAATGTGACACATGATCTTTCTCCCAAGAGGTTACAACTGGTAGCTAATAGCATGCACACATTTTGATGTTTCTGAGTTGTAAAATTCCCTTCAAACTAGCCGATCTCACAAAACTAACCCAGGCCATCACCACTGCAGCAGTATTTGCAGTTCCTGCAGTGTAACACTTTTGAATTCTAATTTCTCAGTGCTGACATGAAATACTGAATATTAGTCAAGCAGGCACTTTAAATGTAATGATGGGCTGCATATAACAGGCATAATGTGATTGTGTAACAGCTGAGTCACTTCTGGAGCACCTGCACAGTGTTATCATTGTACAGTTGGTCCAATGGATGAAGGGTTATGTTTGCTGGTCCCTGCAATATGTGCTGCAGAAAGTGGGATTTTCCTCTCCTTTAAGAAAAACATTAATCAAGTACTTGCCGCACACACGAAAAAGGTTTTGTTAATGTTTGTGTGGGGCTGAATCAACAACTGGTTGTAAGAAGACAAATCAGTCCCCTGTGGGAAGGGGAGGGTGAAATGTATTATTATTATTATTCCTAAATATTTGAGTGTTGATCATCTGCAAGGTAAAGCTTTGTTATGGCAGCTGAAATTTTACAGGGGAGAGCACTAAATCTGCAGTTACTATGTGATACTAGAAATTGTACTGTAAAGAACTATGAACGACTTTCTCTGCTTTGTAAACTATACAGCTTAGTAGCCCAAAAGAAGGGATAAAAGCAGATCTAACCATTTCAGTTTGCTCTTGGCCCAATTCTGCACTGGAGCTTGCCGTGTCCATTTCCCCTTTTAGTAGTTTAAAAGGGCTTGCTTTCTACTCTCTGGAATAGGGTATAGTATCTCTTACATGAGTAATGTCTTCCTGAATATATAGTATCCATGAGGACACTATGTAAAGATATCGCTACATGGAGTGTTTATGTCTACTTTGTAGTATTTGTGGGTATCTTAAAAAGATATCTGGAAGCTGTTTATCTTCCAAAATGTCTATACATATCTATTTGCAGCAGGTTAACTCAGTCTCAGACCTGCAGAGTTTGCTGATGAGGGTATGTACATATATTTCACTAAAAAGCTCTCTGCAAGAAATGGATTCTTTGTTACGTGGCATCTCTCACCTCTTCCTAATGCTTCATGGCTAAGGTGAGACAGAGAAAACACACTTGCAGCACAAAAAGCCATTTGAATGCCAGTTGTAATGTTCATTATCTGCTTCTGTTCCCGAAGAATGCATTTTCAGCTTTCCTCTATACTTTCTGTACTTCGTCATTTTACCATCTGCCAAAAATGATTAAAGCTTTTGATTGTTCAAGGTTTAACATGCAACAGGTTTCAGAGAAAGATAAACTCTCTAGGTAGGTAAAAATTCCAAAGTTTGAATCCAGATTTAAACTTCAGGTGTAGCCAGATCAAGGCTACTGATTTGCCCCAAGATATTCAAGGGCAAGCTGCAAACTGATCTAAAGAGTTTAGTAAGGATTAGGATCATGATTTAAAGATGGATTATGGTTCAGATGCATCTCTGGTTGGGAAGCATTTACTGGCCTTGGTTTGCATCTTGAAGACATTGTGCAATATCCATCCTTCTTAGAACAGTCAGTTATGCATGTCAAGCTTTCCATACCTCTTACATTTCCTCCACTGCCCATACAAAACCCAGATTGTTACATCATAACTGTGACTCTTGGATGTGCTATGGGAGAAGTTGTTTTTATTCTCATGTCCTGCTCAGATGTATCCCAGGGATCTCTGTTATGCATTGCATTGAAGGAAGTTAATTTTCCAAAGCCATCAAAGCCAGGATTCATCTCATCTGATTTGAATGTTGACAATGTGGAAATTTATATCTGAGATTCCTTTATGGCAACAGGAGAGGGACAGACACTTCTGAACTGTTTTACAGTTGTGGATCAGGAGCGAATGAATTTCACCTTAAAAACTGCATATTTCCGTCCATCGGTGGTAAAGGAAACTCAGCACAACTAATTCAGACATAGACATTGCAATTTGGTGAGAGTAATCCCACTTAAAATCATCAAGTGAAAGAGAAAATGAAACAACACTTAGAAACTTTCCTCCAAAGCAAGACACACACAAATGAACTAGAGTTTGGTGAGATGTCAAACCAGCTCCTCTCTCAACATTATGCATCTGCATTAGTACTTGTATCTACCAAACTCAAGATATATAGATTACGGTCTGGGACTAGAAGTTTCTTATTTCTATATCAGTGGAGGAGTGAAGGAAAAAACAAACCTGATCTTCTATGGATGTCATTTTATTACTTTATCATCAACCATTTTCCAGATCCACCAAGAAAGGTGTGACTTCCGTAGAAACTTCTGTCTCTGCAAAGCAAAGAAAGCTTTCATCTCAATCTGACAAAAGAAAAAAAAAAAAAAAAA
>WBNM01017716.1:20532-36413 GCA_013399055.1 Ramphastos sulfuratus | reverse complement strand
CAAACAAAAAAACACCAAAAAAAACCCTCAAACCCAAACAAAAAAATAAAACCACAACAACAACAATAATCTGGAGTTGTCTGGGGATGGGAAGTCCATCTTTTAAATCTTTCACCTGCTTTTTGCTTGTTTTGATTTTAGTCCTTTTCAAAAAATTCTACCATTTACTGTAGCATCAGTTCAGCTCAACTAGAGTCACATAAACATTTGTGAAGAAAGGACATAGCCGATGCAAAGCAATTTGACACTGATACATGCTGCATGTTCGATCTTCGTTGTGCACCTTTGTTATCATAAATTCCCTGGCATATTGCCCGTATTCCATTAATGTTTGTTTTTCTATATGGTCTACACAAGCTGCCAAGAACCCTGTGTGCATTTCCTACTTAGATTAGTTTCATTCCATCAGAATATATAGGTTTGAATTAATCGTTGAGATAATTGTTGAAGTCCATAGATTTATTGCCATGATTTGTCTGTCTTTGCATGCTTTCTGTCTGGTGAGAAGTGAAGTAATGACAAGTGGACCTCTTACATTGTTGTTATGCTCATTGAACAATTTGGCTGTAGTCTACAGCCATTGTTGCATGCTGTGCTCAGAGGAGGCTCCAGTGAAGGTATATTTTCTTTCTGTAATTTTTTCTTTACACTTTAGCTATTTTAGCGCTAATTAATTTACTCCTCTGTCTTTTTTATTAGAGTTAAGTCTTCATCCCTTTAGTCTACTACCTACTATTTCACCAAGTTGTTGTCTACCAAATCAACATGTTTTTTGTGGCAAAGATAGGTATGGATGGATTACATCTTGCATGTATAATTTCAAGATAATATCTTCAGAGGTTTAATTCTCACCCTTTGCATCAAAAAATTCCGGTTTAGAGTGTAATCTGTCACATGTTAATATCTACTTGAACAACTCTAGTTTTGAAATTTTCTCTAGTAGGAATGAAAAGAACCAAGGGGGGAGGAAGAAATATGAAGTAGTTTTGTAATCAGTGCTCTTTTTTTCCCAAAGGCTTTCACTGTTCTACTCTTAATTAAGCCACACTGAGTAGTGACTCTAGCATAATTAAGATTTATTTCAATTGAATTATTCCATATTTCACTATGACAAGATCTTGGCTTATTGTCTTTATGCAAGTACCATACTAAGTCTCTTTGATTAATTTTTCTGTAATTATAAACTTTAATAAGTTCTTTTTCATTGCATCACTAGACTTTTGAGTACCTCAAGCTCTCATTTGATGTCCTAGGAAACACTGAAAGGAAGCAGTTAGGCAGCTGGTGAGCAAGTGACATGATGTAGCACTGGGGAAAAGGGATGCTTCGCAAAGAGTCAGCGTATCCTTCAAGACTTAAAATCAGAAATTATGTTAAAGGCTACTTTGGAATATTAAGGTGAAGAGGAAACCAGGTGAAGCGGAAACCAGGTGAAGCATTGTTTGAAGGGTAGTGTGATCAAATTATACACAGTCAAAACTTTGATTCTTCTTCCATACCATCTTACACAGGCAAGAAGGCATTTGAACACGGAGGGAAACAACACAGAGGGAAGCTCATACTTCACTTAAAATCCTTCTTCTCACTTGCATAAATCAATGTCACAGTCCAAGTGAGCACAGATTCTCCCAGCTCAGCATGGGTCCTTCCTCCGCTGTTTTTCATGCACGGCGAGGTTTTCACACACCCTTGGCAAGGAGATTCAGAGTTGCTTCCTTATGTGCTGAAGCTGTGAATGAGCTCAAAGGTGCACATCATAGCTGCAAGCACAGGTGTTACATGCCCTGTTGTTTGCTCTCAGCCTTCTTACTAGCACCAACACTACAATCTGGAAATATGCAGAGGACCCTACCTGTTGTTGAGTGCTGACATGCATAACTACCCCAGCAGTAATCTAGAATTTGTGATTACAGTAGCTTACAGACCTCTGGCCAAGAAGACTTGAGTTCATTTTTTTTCTTGAGAGACCTCCATTTCTTACTACAGAGTCCCACACACCTCTTTGTCTGCTGAACACTAGAGAGGTGCAACTGCTTCTTCTGGCATGTCAGTCAGGTAGAACAAAGTTTCCTGGAAGCTTTTCCTTCTAATCCTCAAGGAATTCTTTTCCCCAGCTGTTTCTGCATCATCATGTCTTACAAGTAAAATAGGCAGCAAGAAACTTGGATGCCATAGTGCTGTGAAACACCATTGTTTAACCACAAGGCTGAAGTGAGTTGTGTGTTTTCAGGCCAAGCACAGGGATCTGGCCTTCTTGCCCAGATAGGCAAACGTGGAGCAGTTCTGAATGTCATCTCTCCTTGCTTGCTTTGTTTTCTTTCCGACATACCAATATGCCCACAACACCATTCTCATTTTCTTCCTGTTTTCTCATTAAAGAAAATTAAGTTTCTCTTTCCTGCTCCCTGAGGCTATCTTTCCTTTGCAGCTCAACTTATTTTGTACTTTAATCTTCTGTGTGTGCTCTCAACCTCTTCAAAATTTTCCTGTTTATTTTCAAAAGCTCTGAGAACATAACCATGTTGAAATAACTGGAAGATGCTTAGATGCATCAAAGTGTAGACTCTGGTACAGAACTAGCTAATTTATAACAGCACCCAAACAGCTAAAAAACTTTCTTCAGACAAAATAGCATTCTGAAAGAATACTTGGAAAATAATTAAGCCTAAATTTTCATTTTTTTTCTGTGCTTTTTATCTCGTAAAGTTCTACTCTTTCTGTTTCTTTTCACTGTAGGCATTTCTTTTTTCTGCACACTTTTATCATAGAAATGCTTAGGGCTTTGATGGTTTTCTGTCTCAGAACTAATGGGTATTTCTTCATGCCCTCAAAAGAGAAAATATTGCCCCTGCTTGGAGCATTTTGTGCCAAGTTTTCATTCAGAGTACATTTTCCAGCCTGAATTATACAAGCTTTCCACTGCAAATGCTGATACAGCCTTAACTAGAGAAAAATTGTGGAAATCTCAACAGCATCCTGCTTAACTTCAACCCTACTGCATCAGCCTGATGGATACTCCAGACAGTACTACTAACACAGTGTGATAATGGTCTCCCCTTTACTTGCAGTGCCACTATTTCAGCAATATCAGCTGTATAGCTCTCCTGAGCACATATTGAATTAGAGTCTACTCATCTCAGGTACTAAAATCATGAACAGATTAGCACTTTTTACTGGAGAAGGAATATATCCCAAAGTAAGGCAGTGTGGCAGCCATATGCTGTAAGGCTGCTTCTCTTTTTCCTGGCTATATGTTGGGTCTTGTATTGTGTTTTTCTGTAACCAACAAAAAGTATATATTTTTTTTCAATAAGCCACTTGAGAATAAGACGTGAAATATTTCAGACTGAGTCATGGGTAGAATTTTTATTACATCTGAATTTGAATAAACATGTAGATTAAATAGAGAGAAAAAAACATCTCCACAAATACAGAAATCTTGGTCCAAAACATTTTTTTTCTGTTCCTCTTGCAATTCTGGCATGATATTTCTCTGATCTTATTGAATTTCCTGAATAAAAACTGAATATTTTTTTCACACATACTACAGAGAAGATAAGAAAACCTCCTGTCTGCCAGAAGCAGACTTTCTTTTGGGGAAAGCCCCATTGGTTTTAACTTGATGCCAAGGGATATTTTGCAGCATCTGGCACAGTAGAGCTGTTAGTATGTACCTGTTCAGACACGAGCCTAGACTCAAATACTAAACAAGTAGAATTTGTGGGATGTGATTTTGCCTCTACAGAAAAAGAAGGGGTAGCTAAAAGATTTGATTCTCCAACCAGTTTAGCTTTCCACCTGAGGTGGAAAAAGCAAAGGCTGACCAAGGATCCAGTCTAGCTGCATGTATTGTACCCGTGTGAGTACTTCAGAGAGGGCCTATCTAACTGTGAAAGCCTAAATAGTGACAGAATCCAGCCCTAGTCATGAATTCGTTCTCTTCTCATTAACTGAGTCACATGTACAAAACTAAACTGCTACTGAACACCACCATGAAATCTGACCCAAGCCCTGGGCGTGCTAAAGCTAGATGAAGCACAGAATTACAGGTGCAACCTCTTCAGACCAAGGCAGTTACTCACAGAAGTGATTCCAGGTTCTGTAATGACACAAATACTGAAATGTAATCTTCAAAACTATTAAATCTCTAGGGGAATCCCTAGCACAGTTTTGGTCCAGAAAACCAACCATCTCCCCAGTGATTCCTGGGCACAGTCTGGGTGCTAGCATGGCCAAGGTACAATTCTCACCAGACAGCTTGTTCACAGTTACTCATTTTTCAGACTACAGGGATGTTTAATAGTGTGGATATTGACAGACCATGCCAGTCTCCTTGGGGGCCAGAGAGCAACTCCCTGCATTGTTTGTTTTAGTAGCAAAGTTGAAATGTTAGACAGCAATGCAGCTCGTATTCAGACTATTTTACTTTTGAAGACCTTAAGCTAGCAAAGTACTCAAGTAAATTACTTAGTTTAATCAAATTCTCATGGATTTGAGACATCTCTACATTTAAACGTGTTTAAAGTATTGAGCTAAATAAAGATGCCCTTATCTCTGTGCTTCAAGTCAAATATTAATTTTGCAGGAAAAGGGGCCTTAAAAGAAAAGGCCTTTTACCCATAACATGCTGCATCCTACAGTTATTGCAGCAGTTTCACAATATATAGAATGACCGTGACAAGCACATATATTTTTCAGGGTTCCAATTTTCCTGATGTGAGACATCTCAGGGACATTTTAGTGATTTGTTACAGTCATATGACACTCAGGCAAGAACAAAGCCTTGGAAAAATAACAAGATATTTGATTCAGAAAAAGCATACAGTGTTTTATTATATTAAAGGTCATTTCTAAAAGAAAAAAAAAAAAAGAAACTTTTGATCTAATGTGATTCATTATTTCTTTCAAGTGATACTCTGGAGAAGTGCTAGATATGCCTTTATTATGGGTAAGAGAGGCATTGCTCGATCAAGCTAAATTCAGCTTTGCCCATTAAAATAAGAAATTTTTAAAAATCAAAAACTGCCATTGTGCCTAGTATGAAAATTGCCATGTCATCCTCTGTTCCTTCTTAATTACATTAACTGTGAATGGTGACATGAGTGGGACAGAAGTGGAGAATCACACTGTACATGTCCTTGGACTGCATCTGGTGAGGAACGCTTATGTACTCTGGGAAAAAGAATTAAACCCCTACTCCTGCAAAACCAGGTGCAACTGCCAAGTCCTAAACATTGTGAATAATCCCATTGGCTTGAGTGGAGGCATCAGGATGTGCGTAAAGATATGCCCTTAAGTCTTTGCCAGTTTGAGAACAAGGATAAGCAGATACTCGAATCTGAAAAGGAGACAGAGTCTTAAATTAGACATTTCCTCAACATCCTGAAAAATCTGCTGTGTAATTGATCTCTGTTCCTTACAAGAACAGTGCTTTTTCCAAAAATTTGCCGTAAAGCAAATTCCATAGAAATGCAGACACTGCAAGCATTTAAGAGTTTAATGCAACCGGTAACTTTTCATTAAATAAGTCTTCTCCTGTGATGTCTGTGGCTGATATTTCATGGAATCACATGACCAGATGGAAAAGGAGATGCAAAAATATCAAAGACCTCTCTTCCTAGGTGAAACCAAGGGTGAGAAACAGGTATGGGAATGTATCTAGCTCCGATGTCTACTTTAGGAATGAAGGCCCTTGTGTGCATTGGGTATCAGCTACCAGAGCTGGTGAATAGCCCTAGGACAGCTAGTTCACATGCTTGAAAACGTCTGTCTAAAGCGAGGTCAGACTAATCCCTCTGAGACATCTCTGTTCATTTTAACTGCAATACAAATGTAGAGAAGTGGGTGATGGGCAATAATCAGTTTGACTGTTCACTTTGGGTTTGTGATGAGTGAAGATAGTGCTCCAGGATGGCAGCTGAGTGGCTGGAATAATGCAAATGATGCAGGTGTGAGCAGCCAAAAGTCTATAGAAAGGACAGAATTAGAATTAAGCAGTACTGTGGGGAAGATGACAGTCCTCTTTTTTCCCAACTATTATTTATATCCATTTGCATCCTATTTTAATGTAATATTTCTTCTTTTTGACAGCACATAATGATCAGCTTTTCTACCTCCTTTTAAGTAGCAGAATTTGCTTAACTTCTTTTTTTTTCAATTAATTTAGCTTTAGGTTTTTAATTACTAGAATTTAACTTTATTTTTTCAATTAATTTAGCATTAAGTTTTTAATTACTAGAATTTCTCAGGTGCATGCACCTTTACCTGTAAACCTCAGAAGTCAATATTGATTTTCATCCCTCATAAAGCTCCTTTGTTACTGAAAACTGCTGATATTTTTTCAGGATTATACCATGACCATATTTGTATACAGCCTTTTACTGATCTTGAAATTCTATACCGAATACCTACTCTGAATTCTTCAATAAAATATATTACTTTTAAATATTAGATTTCCCCCTTTCTCCAATGGAAAGGTATTCAGTATTAAGGCATATTACAGGATCATTTATTCAAGTGTCTGTTCCCTTGAATTTAGTTTTAGAGGAAATTAAAGGTGATTTTTTTTAAAGCAAATTTGGATCTAAGACATTGGGCAGCACCAAGACATAAAGGGCATCTCAGGGCTTGGAAAGAGTGGGTCAGGGTGAGGGATATGGCAGCTCTGAGGTGGCATATGGTTCCTCACAGACTATCAACAGATTGACAACCTACCGCTGCCCTGAAGCTATGCTAAATGCAGCCAAATGTTTAAATTTCCCAGGCAAAGCCGACTAGATTGTAGTCTTGGTAGGATGTAATATAGTACCTTTTTTCATCAATTGCTCATGCCAACAGCTCCTTCTTTCCCAAGCTCTCTCTTGCTCTCTTAGTTCATCTTCCCACAGTGGTAGTAGAGTTGGAAGTTCAAGTCCTTTCAGTGGAAAAGCATGGGGCAGAGTTTTATCAGATTTTCTCTGACCATCTCTGGGAAGTCCGTAGGAACCTGCCTACCTTGTGCTCAGTGTTGCCCCTCAGCTATCACTGCCTTTGTGCTATCACTTCTCTTGCATTTGATGCAGAATGTAGCAGAATGATCATCTCTCAGGCCCTTGAGTAAATATTGAGCTTAAAAGTACACATTAAATTGTACATTTCAGTCATTCACATATACCTTCATCAAGTACAAATGGCAGCGTTTGGGTTTTGTCTTGAATTTTCCAGCAGTATCTTGAAACCCTGGTCCTCTGTACCTTGTCTGGAAGGAATATACTGGACTAAGACTTTGTCTTTATCCATGGACTTGATTTCCTTTCAAATGAAAAGGAGGGTGATGGTGCGGGATCAGAGAACATGACCTTGCTGGTCATATTGGAGAGGGCACCTGACCCAGGATGTATGCCAGTCCATCTTTGTCAGGTTGTTTTCCACAGATAAACTTATCTTTCATTTCTGAATCAATCACCATTTCCCCAGGTAAGTTTTCCACTTAGTAGCCCTGAAAGGAACTTTAAAAAAGGGGCACTGCTAGAAAACTCCCTCTGCTAGTTGTTGCTGAAGAAAGTGGCTAGCGCTCACCTCATATGATGAAGTGGTAACTCTGTTGTATCTTTGAGCTGCAAAACTTCTCCACTGCCAAACATGGGTAATACTGAGTGGAAAAAACTCTATATGCCAGCAGAATGATGCTGTGGATGTTCAGCTGAACTGTGAGAAGTCAATAAATTGCTTCAGTTGAAATATTACTTGTCATCCAAATTGCACAGCTCATGTCACAAATCATGAGTCATATTAAAACAATTTACCAAGTTTCTGCCTAAAATTTTAGAACCAGTAAGTATTGCAACCTACACTATAGACACTTAGCTGTAGCAACACAACTTGTCTCGTGTCGAATGCCTTCTTGCACAGGCTCTTCTGGAAATCAGGATGACTAGTTTGTTGGAAAGGTTCCTGCACATAAAGCCAAGAATCTCAGCTGATATGTCAGCCTGAATCGTATGGCTGCAAAAGAAGCACAACTCCTTACCTTTTGAAGTCTTCATCCTCAAGTTTCTGTGTCTGATTTAAGGATGTTGTGTCAGAAATTATTATCCAACCAATTTACTAACATTGTCATAAGAGTTTATTTCATTTTCTTCCATTTTCTGTTTTTATCTGACTTGTTGCGAAGTATACAATTTCTCCATTCTTCTTCTGACAGACTTATTTGAAGGGGAAACATAAAATAATTTTCCATGATTATATCATAGCTACTTACTCATTACCAGATGTTCACACCAGCCAAGATAATTGAAGCAGAGAGCTACTGTTGCCTCAGGGGCTCTGGCTTTGCAGGAAGCCAGAATTCAGCACTATATCTCCTGACCCGAACTATGTGCTGACATTCTTACTTGTGCTGAGTCTGTGATAGTTCCATTTTCATGAAAGTAGATGCAGGTTTGGCCCAAAATACCAGAGCACCCTAGAAAGTTAAAGAACTGTTTTCAGTGTTTTCTAAGAAGTGCCTAGTTCAGAAATTTCGATGCAATCAAGAAAAGCTAGCCCAGAATGAAATGGCATGGAATGCTCATCTTCATTGCCAAGGACATTGAAAAGTTTATCAAAGTTTTCTGTGCATGTTGCAAATAAAATAGTTAGAGTCTCATTTCACCCTGCAAGCCTTTGAACACTGCTGAGCTCTAAAAATCAAGGGTACTATGTGCCTGGTTAAGAGTTTTATCCCAAAGGCTTGGGATTGCTTTCCAGTTTGGTAGCAGCCATACCATCACGGCTTTTGTGATTACATTTGCTAATAAAATTAGGGAGATGCTCAATATGAACCTTGTAAACAAATTTAACTTCCAGATGAAATCTGGCTATGGAAAGTTCCTCTCCCTTCTAACCCCGGTGTGGCCTGGGAAATTTTAATGACAAAGAAAAATAGATGCCAAGAAAATTGTCTTTCTATCTGTCAGTGGCAGGTCTGACCTGCTGTCTGCAGGATCGCTTGTTTGCAGCTGGCCACTATAAAGAAGCAGCAATTACTGTGCTGGTAGATAGTCACTTAGTTGAGGATACTGGGGGTTTGCTACTTTAGCTTATATTGGTACTTATACTGCCCTCCAGTGATAGAGAGAATTGTTCAAATATGTATTCTAGTCTTTTGTAGCAGCTTGTTTCTACTCTTTGCCCAATTTGTTCCAAAAATTGCGGTTCTCAATCCAGAATTCCAGCCAATTCTTGTCTTAAAAATTATAATATAGTTCTACTTATTTTTTATCTGCAATTTCTGAAAAATTTCTGGGAAAAAAACAAATCCAAATTAATTTATTGTGGGAATGAAAAAGTAACATGGGTTTGAATATGAAAAAATCCCCAAAATACATAATTTTCAACCTACTAAACTGTCGCCAATGAATGACATTGTCGATTTTTTTTTACAGCAGACTTTTTAGTTTTAGTTCTGCCTCTCCCCCGCAAATGTCTATTTTTCTGTTGTTATTCCTGAGAACAACTCCCTTGTACTCTGAACATTGGATCCATATGGATTTTGGTGGCGTGTTGTTGACGGACCTTGTATCTCTTCTGAGTTGTTGGAGTCATTGGGTCTCTCATGTACCTCAGAAATCAGTGTGTAGTGTGAAAGACAGGTCATGTCTCCATGGCAGCATGCAGAGGAATGATGCAGTTGTTAGCATTCAAAGTCTCCACGAGCTTGTAGCATCAATCGCCAGTGCTATAGCTCTGCTATAATCACAATGCAACTCACTAGTCTGACATAGTTTCTTGCAACAAATTAAATGTTTCAGAATCGTTGGTGGGGGCTGCTATAAGAACCCATCACCTGCAATGAGCTGACCTATATCCTGGCTGATCGAGGGTACCTGTAGAAGGATTAGACACTGGAAGACAGTTTAGCATATTTTACTCTGCCCATCTCATTCATGGTCACTTTTGGATTTCTGTCTGTAATTTACATTGTACTTGGGAATGCCAGTTGTGCTGATGAATATTGCTCCATTTCTCCTCTGAAGGAACACAATTACTTAGTGCTCTTTCCTAAGATACATCACAGAGATACACAAGCATCTTATACAAACATATCTGAGTTTTAGAGTATAGGGTGCAAACAAAACATTTCTGAGAAGCTGAATAGCTAGCTAGCTGAGTGATTGGCTTGTGCAGAAATCCCTATTGCCCTGATTATCAGTAGTTACTATGCTTTTGCTGTGAAAACTAAATTAAATAGTGGCTCCCATATACACTGCAGCATTCTATTTTTATACAGAGATTGGCAGGGCAGGACAGGACAGGTCAGTACTCCTGTGGTCTGAATCTGAAGGAGATAGCATGATTTTCCCTTGCTGAAGCCAAGGAGAAGCAGACACTTTGTTGGGTGTAACATAGGTTCAGGCTAAGCAGCTTTTCAACTACAAAGCAATGATCAGAGACCCAGCGTGAGGTGCCAGGTCCAGAAGATGCCACTATGTGATGGGGGGGAATTCTTCCCTTTTTTATTAATCTGGTAATTCTACCAACTCTTTTGGTCTGGACTTCCCTAGAATAGTATTAAATATGGGCTTGAACAGGACTGTGTGACATTGTTGCAGAAAAACTGCTGTACAGATCATACTCACTGGAAGAAAGGTCTGCAGAATATTGTCAGAGTATGCTGGATTTAGGTTTGGGTTTCAGAAGCCAATTCAGGAAACAATTTTCTGTTAACAGATGATATGCCTGAAGGTAGCACTAAAAACACACCCAGGGATGGAAAAATATGAGACCTAGTATCACAATAGCAGTTTTAAAGCCTTTACACAACTGGAGCTGCCCTCCTAATCATCTCAATCTGGGCCGGGTTAATTGGAGTCTTCCCAGTCATGAGTCAGTCTCATGCATTTTCTTCATCTTTGCTAATTAAGAGAATTTTCTCCTTTTATAGTTGCTTTAGTATTCAGAGCAGTTCGCCATGGGCTAATTATAATCACTGAGTGATAGCTTTAGAATTTCATGTCTGTGATGACATTTTATCACATCAAATTGGAATCTCATAATGCTTCTTGAGCTGTGATAGACAAGGAGGTCATCTCTATTCTGGATGTCATCCACTGTGTAAGTTTGTGCTGATATTTGGCATCCTCTACACTTTCATTCAGAATAAGTGCAATCTCTTCTGCTCTTCAGATGAAGAGATTGGAAACCCAGATGATTCCTGAAAGAGGAACACAAAAATACTGAGTTCAAATCCAGGTCACAGGCTATCTATAGGACTTCATTCTATAGATACTTTTGCTTTTTGTAATGTGAGAGACCTGGATACCAGGGTACCGAGATGCTGGAAAGGAGGACCCAAGGCAACATGTTTGCATCATTGCTTCTCCATTTCCAAAGCCTTGGCATTTTGAGGGCTTTGTCACTGATACAGTGTGGAAATTCTTCAGTTTCCTTGAGCAGAAGCAGCAAATAGAAGAGCTCAGTATCACAACACATTTTCTGCTTCTTGCAACCAATGCTGTATCACAGCTTACAGCAGGTTTTGCCCTGCACTCTGGGAAAGCTCCTGCAGTTGTTCTCAGGACCTTCTAGAAATGATGCTTCCTTGGAGTAACTCTTAATTGTACTTAAAACTGGATGTGAAGATCCTGAAACATCCTGTATCATACATGGAAAATAGGTTTGCTGCTTATCACCTTAGCTGCAATAACTTGGCCTTTGATCCAAGTTTGGCAAAAGTGGACATAACTACATTAGGGCATAAAGTAGAAGAAACATCACTGACTAACACAAGTGTAGTTTACTCAGACTCATCCTTCAGTATTCAAGGTAATATATTTCCTGAATTCAAAGTCTGTGCAAACTGATAGCTTTGCAGAGAATCTTTCTAGACTATTGTTGCAGTAAGAAGCCAAGGCAGGTTTGCAAGCATAGCTGTGTCATCATGGTATTGTGCTGGACTCCTGCTCAGGAATAAGGCTATCATGTGAGTAACGTCACACCACCACAATGATGATATTTTCAAATCCAAACTAGTACCTTTACACAGGTCATCTACAACTATCACTGTTATCTCTAACACAGCATAGCTTTGCAAGGATAAATATTCTCCCTTTTGCTCATATCTTTCCAGCACAGGATTACATCTCACTGGTGTCTGTGGGCAAAAAACCCACTTTATGATCTTCATTCATTTTGCTCACATGGGATGTGAGGAATTTATTGAACTGTAAGCAGCTGGATATTTAATTCCTTCTAAGGCAGGAAGACCAGTTTGGAAATGGGATTTGCTTTTTTCTTGGCTGAGGGGAAAAAAGCAAAAAATGAAGTTTAGCAATGCAAAGAAAACAGTCATATCATAACTATGCTATTGTTTCTTCCTGGCTTCTTGGTAGAATACAAACTGCTTCTGGATACAGATGACAAAGTTAAAGAAATGACTCAGAGCCAATCAGAATTTGTTGAAGTGCCTCCCCCTCAGTTTATGTGACGCTGGAGCCTGTTTTACTAGATTTTCAGACAGACGTGAAAATTTGTATCTAAGGAATTCTGTTGTGGAAGAAATAGTGTCAATGTTTGAGTAACTATGACTAAATTTAAAACTTACAATTTATGACTGATCATATGCATAAGGATTGAATTTCTTCTGTTTGCAGGTAGAGCAAATATGACTCTGTCTTGGTTCTGTTGTACTGCACAGACCAGTCTGTTCTAAGTACTTGACAAAATGTCATTCCTTGAGTGTGTGTGTGCCAGCTCAGATTTTACCTGACTTGTTTTAGTTTCTTTTCTGCCAAAAGGCCATGAGATTTTGAGAGCCAATGCATTCTTGTGCCTGCTCAAATTCATGATTCTTAAGGAACAAATAATGTTTGAGGGTAATTATGTCAGTAGAAGTCAGGAGAAACAGAAGTGAACAAATCCCCAAAATATATTGCTAAGTGTCTGCTTTCTTAAGACTATTCGATGAAATGTGCGCCTGTGGCAAAACAGAACTGCTATTCCAGAACACCTCTCCAGCATTATCAGAATACAGAGTTCTAGAATTATAATGCGTTTCTCTCAAAGATGCTTAAAAATACCTCTTAATGAATGGCTGGAAATTTGCAGCCCTAACCATTTTCTCCAAGTATATCTAAAAGAGAGTGTCTCCAAAGGAGCCCATAGCCATTGGCATATTAGTCAATCTACAACTGTAGAAGGCAAGGGAAAACTCACTCCCTTTCTAATTTCTAACACCAGCCAAGAAAAAAGATTAATAGAAATTGAGATGAGTAGATCTATTTTTAGAGGGTTTTTTGGTTTTTTGGTTTTTTTCCTGGCAATTATCCATATTTTAGAGGTTGCAGTCATTTCTGTTGGCAGGCAAAATCAATAAAGAATTCATCTATTTCTTCAGTGCCCTCCTCTCTCAACTATGAGCCATGCATAAAGTTCCTGGCTCACAGAAAGTCCCTCTTTTCTCCTGTCTCAAACCATGGCATTTCCCACAAGCATTTTCCAGAGCCATGCTCCTAGTCTGGCTGTAATCTTTGTTATTTTTGTGTCTCCACTTTCTTGGTGTTCTAGCTGGTTTTGCCTCCTACACAGAGCTTCAAACACCCCAACCAGTCAAATCATCCCTTCCCACATAGGCCCCATATGCCCTCTGGATAATGCCACAGGCTTGTGATGGATGGAGATGTAAGGGTTGATTCAACTCCTTGTCTTAAGAGGTGAGCTACATACTTCATTTTATTGTCTTAACTTTCATTTTCCCTTTCCCTCAAGGCATATCCTGTGTGATTGGTTATGAAATGTTGATGAGGGTAAGAACGGTAGTACTGACAGCATCTCTTACAGTATGTGATGTGCTTATTAACAGCATTGTCCTTGGCTTTTAGGTCAGCAGAGAGCAGGGCTTTACCTCTGAGAGCTTAAAATGAAGCTAAATTCAAAGCTTGATATTTACAGATATTTCAGATCAGAGTTGCATCTGGGAGGTACTGTGTTACATACAGCAGACAAAATAATTAGTCTTTTTCCTGCTATCAGCAATGGTTTGGCTATTACTGTAAATTAAGATTATAATTGTGATCATAAAAATGCAGTTACACTGGCACATATATCCCACCCATATTCAGCCACAGAGATGACAATTTTCTATATGAAAAGGTAGCTGTAACATTGAAACTCTTCTCCAAATCAATTTGTACATGGATGGAATACAAAATAGGGTGACCTCATCATAATTTTTTCTGACATCCTTATAATGGAAATCACTCCCTTTAAAGAGACTATAATTGGTAACATCTGACAGCTTAGCAACATATGATTTTTTGTGTACTTCTGTATGTTATTATTCTCTCATTTTTCAGATGAGAGAATAATTCACTCCTTGGCATTCATGCATTGGTGGACCTTCTTTAAGACTTCATTTGAACATTTTACAGCAATGGCTTCTAAACAACACAATTTTCCCATGTCATCTTGGCCATCCTGTTGTAAATAGCTCATCTCCTTTGCATAAATTTACATGTATGTTCTCAGTTAGCCAAGTTTCTGTCTTTAATGCTTCTGAGGAGTTCCCAGAGGAATAAGTCTCTTAAGACTGCAGAAATATAAGGGATCTCCTCCTCATGAAGTCTAACAAGAAATCTCTTGACAGCTGGCTCTTAAAAAATGATTCATGTGTTCATTTGCTAAAAATAGATGTGGCTGAACCAAAACAGAACAAAATGTACAAAAGAGAAACCCCCTTGAAACACCATAAGCAACATCCATAAAGTAACAATGACCCAGGGTAGCCAAAGTCTACAAAAGTCAGGAAGTGAGGATTTTTGAAGAGATGTCTAAGGATGGTTCCATTGAGGCTCACTGCTTAGGAGCTTTTAAAATTCTAGCATAAATACACTTCTATCATTCTAAAGTCTTTGAAAAGCCTAGCTGTACAGCACCTTTGAGATTACCTCGTTAGTGGAGCTGCCTAGACTGAGAGCTTCAAGAGGCTCATTTCCCAGAGCTTGTACTTTCATCACTTTTGTACCCAGTAAGGGATATCTAATCAAGGCCTTCGAAATCCTTAGATGTTCTTGAATATCCTGGCCATTGTAGTGTTAATGGGAGAGCCCAAAAAAATGTGAAACTGCATAGAAATAAAACTGAAACAGACCAGATAAGTTTCATTGCTTTTGAAGAGTGTGTTGCAGAAGGAAACAGGAAGCAAGGCCTGTTAAAAAAGTATTAATCTTCTAAAAAGTAATTAATTTTCAATAATGTAAGATATAGGTTCCACTACTGATGTAGGTAAAGTCAAAGAAAAGAAACTTGTAATAAAATCTTGCCACAATTCCTTTGATGTCTCAACCCTCTACCTGCACTTAACAGGCAGGAAAAGCTCAATCCTGTTCCCTAGATCCAGACATAGACTCACTGAAATCAGTCACATTATGCAGAGCTCTACCAAGCTGACCTACTTGCATGATCAGCTACTCAAAACCAGAAAGTCTGTACTCTGGAAGATAAATCCAGCAAAAATTTAGTTATGATTGCAACACCTTTTAAGTATTCAAAATGGAAATGCTTTGGGAAAACGGACAGGACACATCTGTGAAAATTGCATGTAAGTGAAGGCAAGGTAGATACATATTTGAGAATTAATTAAACTCTTTTACAAATGAGGGCTTTCTACTATTCAGGTAGCACATTGTCCTGCTTCCCTCCGTTCTGCAGGTGGCCTGTACTGTCCTTACACATCAGGTCATCAGGAACTGTTTCAGAGATTTCATTGATGAGTTAAGAGTGCTCAGCACACCTCCATAATCTTTGGATTCCACCCTAAAATTACAGAGTTGCTCATCTGAGAGAAAAAAAAAAAAAAAAAAAAAAAAAAAAATCCTATTTTTTTGGCATTCCACAAAAGGAAAAAATTGGAACCCAGGGATAGG
>WBNM01017716.1:0-19024 GCA_013399055.1 Ramphastos sulfuratus | reverse complement strand
ATATATATATAAACAGCTGTTTGTAATTAAATTATAAGTTTTACTAGTTCATGACCCAGAGTTTAGTTCATGCTCCACGAGGATGAAAATTCACAGCATGAATCAGCAAATGATTCTGCTGGTTCAGCATATGCATTGCAGAGTGCGACATCTCATGCATCATTCAAGTTGAATGGAATGCACACCAGAAAGGAGGAACTCCTCATTTTCATGCTCCAGCATTACCACTGAGCACTAAACTGTTCAGTGTTTTAGTAAAATCATTTACATTATACACTTGTAAGAGTAGTGTGCCTAATGTTTGCTTAACAGCTGTTTGTGAGGCCCTATGCATGCTTTTATGCCATGACCATCACTAGAGTATATAAACGTTAAACCGTTTGAGTCCGGCAAAAGCTTATGAGAGGATTAGTTATGTGACGGCTTTTAAGGCATGAGGCTTCCACTGCCACAATTTGTATTTCACTTGTTTGCACTGAGGATAGCTCCACAGACTCCTGAAGCTGTCAGATATAATCTCTTTGAAGCTTAAAGAGATTTTTGCTTCAGCTGGAGGGGAGACAAGAGTGGCCTATTCCCAAAAATTGTTGGCATTACCTGACTGAACTATAAGGAATCACACCTTTTTGTACAGAAGTAGATGGACTGAACAGCAATATGAGGATGAATGCTAGCATAATCCCCAGGTTAGTATCACTTCCATCAACCTTATACTTTGAGTCCAAATCTTTCCCAACAACCATTCAGTTACTAATGATATTTTCAGGACAAAGACGAGATGATGTCATGCTTTCTGATCTATTTTATTTTGATCTTCCCTTGTTCTGGAATTTTAGGCCATAAAATAGGAAGGGGGACTGTGTTGCATTTATTACATGAAATTACCTTCTGAACTCAAAACTCTTCGATTTCATGTTTGGAATTGAACACCAGCACAATGAAGCCCAAGTTTCAGTCTCATTAACATCCCAAGTTCCAATATGTAAGGCTTGTCTTATGTTTTTAACTATACAGTACTTCTAGTTACGAAACATTGAGCATTCTGAAACATGCCAAAGATCTTGAAATGCATCCATATGTTTTGCCAAACCATCTCACACCACAGTGTTGATTCTTTTGATGATGATTAGTTGGCAAAAAGATCACAACTTCATTATATTTTCTTGATAGAATCTCTTATCCAGCAATATTTTCATAGTTAAGACAAATTCATACTCCAGCAAATCACATGGTTAGGAATCTATGTTCAATTTCAAGGAGGCAGTTTCCTGAAAGGTGTTAAAAATCAAAGCATTCAGTATGTTTGAGCTGAACAACATCACTGCCTTCTGCAGCCAAACCTTGATCAGGGTTGACAAGCAAATAATGACTGCTTTTAAATTTCTGACCCAAGAATATAAATATGATCCAGGGCTCCATTGTGAAAGCCTGGAACTCATCTGACAAAAACAAGGATATTTGTAGAGTGCATATTTGGCCAAAAGACAAAAGTAGCCATTTCCTGGGCACAGTCCACTGTGTCATAACAAAGGCACAAAAAAACAGAACAAATGAATTCTGCCCTAAAAGTACCTACTTCTTTGTGTTGATGAGGATGGGGGATTGAGAGGTCTAGTTCAGGTGTAGGTGTTAACATTGAAGAGATGAGGTGAATAAGTCCTCTGCGATTCTGAAGAGATCACTTTGAAGTACATCTTTCCTGAGGATGGCAGCCAACAGACAGAACAAGGGGTACAGCCAAATATCTAGCAAATCTTATTGCCAGGGAGGAGCAGGAAAACTACAAAGATCAAGATGAGGCACATATGAGATCTGCCTAAATTCTAGAAACAAGAAGAATATTTTTATGAGCACCAGTGGGCTTTGGAATAAGCCTGCTGAGAGAGAAATCTGAGAATGTGTTGACAGATGCACCTCAGAAAAAGCATTGATATGTACAAAGGAATCAGCAATGAAGTGTCTAACACGAAGAGCTGCATTACTGCCACATTCATTGCTGATTTGACCTTGGAGTGACAATAATTAATTATTTTCAGTAGGGCTTCCATGAAAATCTAGACTTAAAATTGTACATTTCGTTGTAGCTTGGGGAGAGGGAGGGCAAAATTATCTAGACAGTGGGTAATTTTATCTAAAAGTTGGTAATTTAACAGTGACTGTTTTAGACAGTGCAATATACTAACTCAATGTAGTAATAAATTATGTGCAGTTTGCCAAGTAATTTACCCAGTCCTCTTTTCATCATTTCAGCTTCAAAATGCTTTAAATAAACTGTGACATTATGTAAATGACTGTGTATTTATTTAACTGTTTCTCTTAGACACCAATCATGCAAGAAGAAAATACCGGGTATTAAATGGACTATGCAAAATAGATACAAAATCCCAGACTTTAGACTCTGTTCTGATAAATAAATATGAATGATAAACTGTTCATAATTTTAACGAGGAACATAAGCTAATGTAGATACTGTATATTCATTTTTCACATAAGATTTCATTTCATTGCTTGGACACTTCTTTCCAGGAAAGCAGCTGCTTCATATACATACTGTAAACAAATTCTGGGCTTTTTTCAAGTACCCTCGCATGTCAGTGCATGGTTGAGTTAAGTAGTGATCATGTCACTTAATGCAGTTCTATAGCAATGTCCAGGTTACAGTCTTGCACCTTTAGTCAAAGTCTCTTCATACCAGACTCCTGTGAATGGAAGCCCTACAGTCCTCAGCTAGAGAGGCCCAGCCCACAGGCATGCCCACACCTCATAAACAGCACAACACACCAGCACAATGTTAGCAGCACCCCGGTGCAAGAACTGTGTGTGAAATTGCAAGCTTTATTAGGTAATCAATTTTAATATTTTATTGGTAATCAACACTTGGCATTTTCTGTTTGAAAAGACAGTGTTAAAATCATTAGATTTGACGATGTGCTCCTTTGCAGATACTTATTTTGCTGAGTTCAGAACATTAACATTCCATGTATGGGTTTAGATCCAAGCCTTCCACATTTCCACTCCTGCCAACCAGTCACAGAATATGATTAATAAATCATCAAATATTAATGTAATCCCTTCAAGTCATAAAAGGCTGCAATATACATCTATGATTTTTGAATAAAAATTGATGACTATAGGCTTTTTTGTAATAGGTACCATAGTAGGGGCAAGGGGGGGGAAAGACAATCTGATGAATGCTGTTATTTATTTTAGCTTTTATATTAGGTTCATGGAAAAAATATTCTCTCTATAACCTACTGAGATTTATCAGCCTGTGAAATTTTATAATAAAGATTGATTTTCTAATTAAAGATTTGTCAAATAAAGCAAATAAGTGTGCATGTATTTTCTCTCTTTGGGGGACAGTCATGTAAAATAAAATGGTTGAGCTGGATTTATAAAGTCCTGTGTCAATGCATTTCATTGCTTTGCCTAGATTCATTCAAGCTTCCATGTACTCAAGGCAATTGTTGATGCATGTGTGCAAAGTACAGAACAGGGTCATCTCTCTGAATGCTTAACCCTGTATTAGTTTCAGATTTACCCTACTCATCTTTAGATTCAGGTGCCTGAGGTTCTGAAGGCAGCAGAGTTGTGCTGGGGGATTTTATCATTGTTACATCCATGTAGGGCACATTATCTTATGCTTATCTCTCAATTGACTACTCAGCAAAACTAGAGAGACAAGGCTTCAAACTTCAGTGCTCAAATTTTTGCTCTGCACAAAGTGAAATGAATCCATGCTCTGAATTTCCATGTTTGAGGAGGAAATTCCTTATCAAGTATTATGCAAAACATAAACATGCCACATAAGCTTAACTCATATTGGAGGGACTTTGCAATGCTAGCAAGATGGTGAATGCCTACCAGTTACTAGATGGAAATAAAGTGTCTGATATAATCAGCTCCTCTTTGATTTAAGTATCTAAGATCCTCTTAGACATTGTAAGTTAAGGGATTTGCTGAATAATTGTAGCCTTAGGACTTTGGATTCTTGGGGCTGTTGGTACTAATGAACAGAAGTTCTTTGTCTGACCTGAAGGAAAAGGGAAAAGATGTGGTGCAAGGGTAGATTGCAACAAAATGAGAGAAGGAAATATGAATATTAATTTTGTTCTTCCGTTAACATGCAAAGGGAAAACGTCTTTGGACTTCGATTTCAGCAGGCATAATTGGTTAGAAATACAGAATGTGCTGCATGTGGTAAGTTAAATGGAGTTAAGCAGCAGATTTTGAACTTGCAGAGATGAGGAGCTTACACAGCAGGATAATGATATTTTTGACTCTCAAGTTCTCTTTTTTTCCCCCAACTTCCAAAAATTCTGGGCTCGAAATTTCCACCCATTTGAACATGAAGAATCTTTTTTTAACTCCTCAAAGTTTTTTTTTTCCTCCTCAAAGACATTGGACTTGTAAGGTAAGAAACATTCAACTTTTTCCATTACATCGATCAAAATCTAAAAGAAAATACCATCTGCATTGTCTGAATAGAAGGAAGGCCATGCACTGTGCAGTGCTTTTCTAAGATGATCACCCAGACAAATCCTAAAGAATTCTGATCTTGGCTCTGCTCTAGGGTCTTCTTCACTTATAAGCCACATAATATCTGTGTGTCCACATACTAAGTATAGTTGACTCTTTAATGTAAATTCTATTAAGCCAGCCCTAAATCAACACATCCTCTTCTCTCAAATGTCATGGAAAATGAAAAAGTTCAACCTACAGTAGAAACAAATCTTGTCTAAGGCAAAATCTCATTCGTTACGTTTGTGTACGTTACTGCCAACAGCAGAAGAACATGAAGTTGCTTCACTGGCCTACAACAAACTTGCATCTAACAACATACCCTATCCAAACAAGTGACCAGGGAAGATATTTAAGGGAAGAATATAAGAAAGTGAATCCACATATGTTAAGTTTTTCTTGTGTACCCATTCACAGTTTCTGCAGAGTGTAAGGTTTCTACATAGCAAAACTCTCCACCTTCTTGATCTCTTTACTTATTCAGTTGCCATTTTTACATGATATTTGACAGATTCTTCTTTAGGCTCCATCTTGTCTAGATCACTTTGCATATATCTCCATGATGCCATACTATTTCCCTCTCCAATCAACCACAACCATATCCATGCATGTCAGTGAATGATTGAGTTAAGCCATGATCACATCATTTAATGCAGTTCTACAACAATGCCCAGGTTACAGGCTTGCACTTTTAATCAAGCCCTTCTAGTCTTCCCAGTTGCAACATCCTTCTCTTTGACTTTGAGAGACAGTCTTAACTTGATGCTGTCCACCAGCAGTTTTCTTCTGGGTTCTTGATATCCTTTGAAATGACTCTGCAGAACATCACAGAAATCTAAATACTACTACATTGTCTCTAATTTGGAAGCCATTCCTGGTATGGTGCCCATGAAAAAGATTTAGCATTAGCTGGAGAGCTGCTGTGTGAAAATACAGGCCTCTCATATCAATGAATATGTGCCACTTTTCTAGTGCCTGCTTATCCTCATCCATCTCCTCCCAGCCTCCTTGTATTTACTCCTTGTCCCCATATTAGGATCATAAACACTCTGACCAGGCTTCATTCTGGGTAAGTATTTAGCGTAACGGGTTTATGGATTAACTCCATTTCATAAATGTGCAGTACCTAGCAAAAGTTGACCTTGTGACTAGACAGACAAAGTACAACATTGCAAATTTATCCAACATCTTTTTTAAGTTCAAATTCTGTCCCCGGGGTTTCTTTATCAACAGTAATCGATTCTGCAATTTCTGCACTAACATCAGATCAGTGATGTGCTTACCCAATATTTATCCATTTTAAAATGTGAAGTCTCACTAAAAACATATGAAGTGCCTTAGCTATGTTTGATGCAAAGGACAATAATAGTTTTGAATTCACCATTACAATTTATGATGCTAATAACCTACAACGTAATACCTCAGCATCTGCTGTTACGTTCTAACAAGAGCAATAGACTGACTGTTTCTCCAGAACACAGAAATTAAGATTAGATCTCAAATGCAATTATTCTTTTAGAAATAGAAAGTATTTTAGAAATTTGGACACTGTGTGGAGGGGACAAGAAGGATAAGAAAATACTTTTGATTCCCAGTGAAGATCTGAACACCCTCTGCAATTCACCTGCAGGCAAAAGAACATTTTGGAGCACTTTAGCACTAGAGTTGGGCTAAATGTGTTAAGGCAGGCTCCAGAGCTGCCCATTCATGCCAAAAAACTGCTCACTTTGGGTTGGTGTGTCCTGCTGAGAAGTAGGTGCATTAGTAAATAAATAAATAAATAAATAAATAAATAAATAAATAAATAAATAACAGAAATAAAAAACACCAAAACCAATGAAGTAAACTACATCCACAATAAAATCTCTTCTGATCTCCTGTTATTTAGAGAGATGCAAAACTCCTAACAAAGGGCTTTTTCATTCTTATTTATTAGAATTTCTCTTGCTATTCCTAATGTCCTTGCAAGTACTCAGTTCCTCTTTGAAGGTCACCATGGTCTACATAGTACTGCTGAGAACACAAATTCCAGTGACCACACAAGATCTGAAAAATAATCCTGGATTTCATTTACATCTCATTATCCTTGTGCTGCAGATACCCCTAAATCATTCATTGCTATCCATGCTAGCCATGATAAGTCATGTGTCCATTTATAAGCAGATCTAATGTTCTGGCATTAACTACTCATATCAAAAATTCAGCCTCTGTTAATGGGATCATGTTAACTAAGAACATAAACAATGCTATTCCTTTCTTTCTTTTCACAGATATGGAAAATTCTCTTATACACTCCTACAAGTCCTGAGGCAGAAGTGTAATTTTCAGAAGGAATTTATGTATTTCAGGTGCCTTTGACACACGTTTTTGTCCTTTCAGAGAGAGGTTAACTACATTGCCTAATTTTTCTTGTCACTTTCCCTTCCTCTATGCTTCTACGTTGAAACACATGGGATGACCCTCATGTGAAAGGCATCTCTGCAGACACAAATCATCCATTAACCCTACTTTGGAAAGTCTGCTATCTCTCCTCTATGTGAAAGGATAACATTTTCTGGGCCACAGTTTATAACAGCTGTAATGTTGAAAATTATTTTTCTGTCACCTCCAAAGTAATACCTACAAGATAATTACAGCAGTCCTAAAATGTGAAATAATGTTAGAGAATCAGCATTATCTAAGCTAACTTTATATTACTTCAGCTCCAATACTTCTTGTATTGGAATTATGTATTGTAATTTTTCTTGTTTCATGTCCTTGCCTTTACTTTCATTTCAAACACATCAGTGTTTTGCAAATAGGTCATTAGTTTTCTGGGGTTCTTTACTTGCTTGTTTGTTTATGTCTGGAGATTGTGAATAAAGACGAGAATTTTTAGTATAGTGACTGTAACTAGAAGACTTCAGTCTGTAGGGAACAGAAGTTCTCAAGAGGTGGGATGGAACCTAAGGCTGCTGTGCCACAGCTGATGTGCTTAATCTAGTGTGACTGATGTAGCTGCATACATGCAGACACTCAAGCAGGAGCCTGAATATGGAGATGAGCTTAGGTATGATCAATAAACTAAGTTGATCTCTAAGTGAAGGGGACTGACTCCCATTTAGTCTATTTAACTGGGGTGAAAAGTGTCCAAACAGGATCAGATTTTAATAATTTGCAATTTTAGTCATGTTAAATGAGGAAGGATTTTGCAGTGGTTACAATGCTGCTTCATCCTTAACTGTCTAGGAAGAACATAGGCCAAGGGGCCAATTGGAGAGGCACAGCCACTGTCTGCTGTGGTTATTGATATACATGTCCTTCAAATACAGGTCACACTGTTCTTACAGTGTTCTGCATTTATCGGTGTTGGTATCGGTAAACACAGACAAAAATTGATAGAAGACATTTTGGTAAACCAGATCATGCAATCTAAGTTAATAAGGGCTGAAAATCAAAAACTGTCTAAATGAGATTGTTCAGCACAACTTTTTTGTGATGACTCAACTCTCTGGGATCTCCAAACAATCCTAAAATCTGTGTTTTCCTTTTATACATAATGTATAAGTATGAATTCTAATCAAGCTATGCATTCTCCTTCTGTATACATAGTAGAATAACCCTGAGTTAGTAAGAAATAGCTCTCTCCTCTCTAAAAAATTCAGGCTCTTCTCTAGTGGGTCTTTAAATCTTTGTTCCAGAAATTGTTCACTCTGTTTTGACATCAATGGCCAATGCTAACGTTATTGAGTGCAGCAATTTTAAAGCCTGCTCTTCTGTTTTCCTTCATGTTTTGCAATTAGCCAAAGTTTTAGCAGAAATAGCAGCTAGAGAGAAAGCCTCTTGTCATTTCAGATTCATCAGCTACAGAAGCTATGAAGAAAGGTCAAAACCAAAAGCAAACATAGGTCTTCGTATTTACATTTAAAATAGGCAGCCCAAACCACAGAGAACTCTTTGCATTTGTTAAGCACAAACAAAGCATTCTCAAGTAGTGAAGTGTCAAGGTGACTGGTAAATCAAGCAACAATATTTTGTTAAGTTTCCAAAAAGAAGAATTTAGGACAGAAAACACTACTTGACCCCTGGGAGTATCTTTACCCATGATTCCACCTTGAAAATGGCTCCTCATTGAGAAGAAGAAATTTAACTTAACACCTTATTTTATCTGTTTCTGTTGTTTATCTCTGTGCCAAATTTTCCTTCTATTCCATTGTCAAGGGTTAGTGCTGGGCTAGCCTCAGATGAGCAACACATGCTCTCTATTAGCCCCTCTCCTGCACATAGCCTTTATAACCTGGAATCAAACTTGCTGACACTCTGCAGTGATTCAAACTGACTGAAAAATATTTTCATTTCTTCTCTTTTCATTAGCAGCACCCATTGCCTGGACCATTTGCATCATGAGAATTATGTGGATGTGAACTGTAGAATATATAGGATGGACTCAGACTTCTAGCCACAATGGAGGATAAAAATGTGACACATCTAAACTACCATCTCAGGACGAAATTTCCAAAACATATTCTTGTCTGAACAACCTGTTCTTAAAACAGCCCAAAATCTTGACTTTTCATTTAAAAGCTTAAGTTACATGCAAAGTGTTTTTCATGGAGAAGAGATGCAGATGTTTGGTTGGTTCTGACTCTGAGCTGTTTATCTTTCTGTCATAAATGCAATCTGAAAAACTGAAGACAAAGTTGTAAAGAAAATAATTCAAAAACTGTGCTATTGTAATTCTCTGACAAAAGGTCCAACACAGACCACTTCTCATTTGGGGGGGTCCTTACTCTAATAGCAGTCCTGCTATATCCATTGCATTTTTTGGTTTCATCTTCCCAAATCATCATAATATTACCATAGTACCATAGTACATAATAGTGCAATAATTGTTAAAGCAGTCTTTGGCATGGTTTTAGCCCAATATCACTCCTTCTCCTGGTGAAATAAGAGTACAGTCAAACTGGAGATATTCAAGTTGTCAGTCACTAAGATGGTCAAGGGGCCAGAGATGTTTATGACATACACAGATAGGCTGTGGAAGTCAGGTTTATCCAGACTACTAAAAAGAAAGCTGCATGTCCGATTTCATAACAGAAAAGACAAAAGTTCTCCTCCTGTGCTTCTCTTTGCTTCCATTGAGGTTGGTGCTAAATTCTTGTTAGCATTTCTAGAAGGGTAGCAAGAGAGCTATGGATAGAATCTTTGATGCTTGTAGGATCAGTAAGATCTTTCATATATATATATATGAAAATACACATTTCCAAGTGACCATTCAAGTTGCATTCTTCATAATTACAACCTGAATCACCGAAGTAGTGAACGTTTAGTTTCAGTATGGGCTACTATTTTTTTTTTTTATTTTTTTTTTTTTTGGGCTGTTGTCAGCAGCATTACCTTTTAAAGAGCCAGAATTAAGGTTAATGGAATGTAACATTTCTTTATATCCCATCTCTGAGTCAGTCTGTGTGTATCCTGTATATTTTCTTGCAACGAAGGGTAGAAATCTCATGCCCTTTGAGGATTTCTAAAGGTAATACAGCCAACACAAAGGAAAATGGAACAAAGTAAAGTATGTTTAGTGATCTTAAAGAATTAGTTCCTTTTATTTTCCTTCTTTTTTCTTGTTAATTGGCCTTGCCAGGTTCTTACTAAAAACGTATTTAGTCAGAGGTTGCCTTCTTTTTTAATGCTAAATATGTAGATTGAGAAGTACGTATCATATGGAATGGAGTTCAGGCTTACAGATGAGAACCATTCACTTTCCCCTGGCAATCTACGCAGTGGCTGGCATTAGAAACTGGGCTGATTTCAGAAGGTTTTAAAACTTGCCTCTGTAAATCTCACCAAAACCAAATGTAGGGGTTTTTTTTGTTCTGTCTTAAATTGTCATTCCATGCAAGCCAGCATTGCTATATTCCAATTACTGCCTACTTTTATCTCAGACATAGCAAACCTCTTACCCCTGAATTACCTCTCTACACTGTCATACAACTGTGCCAGCTACAACATCACAGAGTTATACTGGTGGGATGCCCTTTTGTTATCACAATTCTTAATTGTTATTAGATAAAGTGTTCATATGTAATCTATTACAAGTCATCTTCACTATTACTGGATATAAATTCAAGAAACCAACAAATAATTCTGATTCTTCATGTTTTACATGCCCATGTTTCCTCCAAGGAAAAAATCTAGGAAGAAGGTCCTAGATTAAACAGCCTTTGACACTGTAATCAGTGTCCAAGCTTTCCAGTATATCCAGTTGCTTTCAGCTGTCCAGTTGCTTTCCAGAATTGGGTAGCTTTAGACAGAAAGCTTAGATCCTTTGCAAGAATGGAAATTACTGCAAATAAATATTTGCAGCAATCTGGCATTCTAGGCAACCTGCACATTTGCAATTTCTGCATCATTAAAACAGGAGCTGGAGGCTATAGGAACACACCAGTTGTTGGACAGTCACTCCAACAAGTTAATTTCAACAACCTGTCTTTTGCACAAAAGAAGCAGTGATGAACAATGATGATTTATGAAACTCGGTGGCAGAAAACAATTGTGAAAAAACCCATTCTGGACAGTCTCCATCCATCAACACTTCTTTTTGAGGAACCAAGTATTACATATCATGAAAAATGGGATCCAAGTTCTTGCTTGTGGTAATTTAGCTTTTAGTTTGTTGTATTTGCTACAGGCAGAAGCAAAACTACCTTATGGATATCAATACGTCCATGCTTTGCAAAATGCTATTCTATTCCCTTGTCTTCTCTTAAGCCTTGTGGTAAATTCTGTCTCCTTGTTTCTCTAAAATAATGTGCATGGGCTCAGGAATGTCTTTATCTAATTCCTGCTGCATGCTAGGTTAAATTCCATTCATCTGATCTGATCTGTATGCATGTGGATTTTCCAGTTAATTATTTTGGTCTGTTTGTAACATTAGTTTTATTGTTGCTGATTTTAAGAGGCTTTTCCCACATAACTCATTTCCAGATTTTAACTTTTCTCTTTCTTTTTTTTTCCCCCAAAATACTGAGCTCCAGGAGAAGGCAACAAATTTATTGTGTTCCTAATCATAAACTTCAGTTTCCAAAAGCTTTAAACTTTCTCATTCCTACTCCTAACAAAAAGCATTTAAAAGCCTTAAAATAAAAACTTCCCTTGATGCTTCCATAGCAAACCCAGATTTTCCAAATACAAAAATCCACACACAGAGGGCATTTGTAGGTTACCCTTGGAATTTTAAATGCAGGATATAAGCACAGAGGACTTGATGCCATGAGGAATCTTCTTTCCCAAGATGGAATAGCGTGTCACCATGCTTGCAGACAGAAGCAGTATGTCTGTATTCAGGCAGTGCTCTGTCGCCACCTCTGATCACATCTGACGCTACACCACAGAGCCATATTCTCACTTGCTCCATTGCTTGCAGAAAGAACACAAGAGTTTTTCTTGACCAAGTGCTGAGCAAGGGAAAGACTTGATGAACCAAATGGAGTTTGATTTGTCCTTCCATTGTTCTGACACCACTAATTCATCAAAATAAAATGAAAAAGACTGAGTGACTTAGAAAGACTGAATTTGAAATGAGAAAATGTTTTTTTGTTAAAATTCATGTGCCAAATTCATCTCACTTTGTGTAAACTGCAGTCAGTTGCCCTCCAAGACACAGTCAGCTATCTCCTTCAACATCTAATTTGTGGAAGCTCATAAAGTTAAGGTGAGGACCACAATCAGGCTATCTGCTGTGCGTGCCTTCCATACATCCATGATTGTGTGTCACCCAGTTACTCCTATATAACAGTTTGCCATTTGCATGGATGGTATTTTCATGGGATCATAGAATATCTTGAGTTGGAAAAGACCCATAGGGAAAACTGAGCCAAAATCCTTGCTCCTGGCAGGACTACCCAAACCTAATCAATTTTCCTTAAAGGTGCTCATATTTGCACTAAAGACATCAGGGAATGGGGAATCTTTCCCTTTCCTCCATAACTTATTCCATACTCTTAATCAAGATCAATGCTTTAAAGCATCATCCCGATTGGGTTGTTTCTGTGTTTGTTTACTCTTTATGTTCTTTACTTATATACAGTAGACTCTGTCTTCTCTAACACATCTGCTAGACTCAGTAACTGGAGACAGTAATTACAGTGACCTTGCTCCGGGATGGAGGAAGAATCCTTCCATTCAGGTGCTTCTGAAAAAGCTACACATTGCCACCCTGTGTTCAAGTTAGCAGCCAGTTGCCATTGCTTAGTTTGCTGATAGCTCTTGATGTCTCCTCATACTACAGTGAGGAAGCAGCTCAGACTTGCTAATGAAGGTTGTCTCCAGGACATGCCTGTAGACTTCTCTATCAATAGTGAATCCAGCTCTGGAAGGAGCTGATATACAGCTCCAAAAGGCATTAGAGACTTACTCTGACTTCCTGAGCACTGCAGCAAAAGCTTCAAGAGCAGAAAGGTTCAGGAAAACCTTGAAAACATATACTGGTAACTGACATCACTTCATTTGGATTTTTCCCCCAATTTCTAGCCATAGCAGGGCAAGCATCCTAAAGAGATTAATGTTAGTAATGGCATCACATTAAATAAAGGTATTTCAGTTCAGCTTTTGATGGCATGTCTGTGGCAGTACCTTGAATATCCATCTGTTTGAATGAATCATAGAATAGTTTGAGTTGGAAGTGACCTCTAAAGGTCATCTAGTCCAATCCCACTGTAGTCAGCAGGCACATCCTCCACTAGATCAGGTTGCTGTGAGCCCTGTTGAGCCTGACCTTGAAGATCTCCAGGGATGGGGCCTAAACTACTTCCCTGGGCAACCTGTTCCAGTGTTCCACCACCCTCATGATAAAGAACATGTTCCTAACAGACAATCTAAATCTACTCTTATCTAATTTGAAACCATTTCCCCTCAGTCTATCACTATAGGCCTTCGTAAACAGTCCCTCTGTGCTGGTTTGAGGTTAAGTGGAATATTTTAATGAGAGAAATCAGATCTTCTGTCATAAAAAGAAAATAATGACGATGTCTGTATCATTCATTGGTTTGCTGCGTGGGGTAAGAAGTCAAAACATAGATAATGTTCAGACCTTCTCTCTGGAAGGTTGTCTCATTGAATTCTCTCTGTCTGGACTTTGAGTCACTTGATCTAATCACCTTTTCTTTTAACCCCCACCTGCTCTGACACCTCATCTCTAATTTCAGCAACTAATCACGTAAGCTTGAGATTTCTGTTCTGTTTATGTGTGGGTTTCTGAGATAGAAGGAAATGGAAACAGAGGCAGGGCGGTGGGGGGCGGGGAAGGGTTGGGGATGGGTGTGTATGTGGTGGCCTTGAGCCCATCTGGGCAATTTGCTTCTGTCCAGAAGTTCTGCGTTATTTCTAGTTTGTATATGTACTTGTAAATATTTGTATATATACTTGTAAATATTTGTATATATTGTACCTATATGATTGTATATTTTGCAGTGCTGTAAATATACCCTCATCTTACTTCCAAAACCATCTGAGGTAGTCTGGGTAACTCCAAGTAGTGGGACAGGGGAAGGTTCCAACCCATTACACCCTCTCCAGCTTTCCTGTAGCCCCCTTCAGGTACTGGAAGGCCACTATTGGGTCTCCCTAGAGCCTTCTCTTCTCAAGGCTGAACAACCACAACTCACTCAGCCTGTCCTTATAGGAGAAGTGTTCCAGCCACCTGATCATTTTTGTGGCCCTCCTCTGGACCCGCTCCATCAGGTCCATGCACTTCTTGTACTGAGGGCTCCAAAACTGGACACTTTCTTCTCAGACTGTTGTCACCCTTTAAAAAACAAAAAAGCTTTACATGGAGGTAAGTAAATATAATACACTTATCTCTTTGAAGGTGAATTACACTTTCTTTTTTTTTTTTCCCCAAAGATATCCACTGTCACTTTTTATTTGTCTGAAGTATGTTTTTTTCCATTGGTATATCTTTCAGCATTTACACATGCCAAAAAAAAAGCTACTTACTGAGATAAACAGGCTTGCAATATTTAAGCAAAATATATAAGCCATTCTACAAAACCCAGGTTGACAGCAGCATTTTAAAAATGAGACTATAATGCAATAAAAAAAAAACCTCTATCCTGGCTTGTGTCTGCATAGAGAATAAAAAAAATAATGAAACATTGGGACAAATGAGATCCGGGAGAATTTTCCATAGAAGGGAAAAATAAAAGTGGATCTATAGAACAACAAAACATCTTCTGAAAATGCCCTGTTTGACTACAAGAATTTATGGCTGCTATTCTTATTTCAGTGGACTCTCTGTGAAGGCACTTTCTATAGCAAACCCAAATAGTTTGTCAGACACCCATGAAACTCCTCCTTCAAAGGCTTCATCTCAATTATATATCTGCTGTATTTCCTCAGAATGGTGTTATCTGTGTCTCAAACAACAGAGCTTAATGCATCCCTGAAAGCATCCCTGTCACTGATATTAGTAGTAATAAACATGGCAGGCTTAGTAAACATGGCGGGCTTAGAATATATTCCCAGCAGGGCTTTGATGGTGCTTAGTGTGAATCTCTGTATATCTACCTATACAGAAACAAATCTGTTACTTGATGATGTCTCTTTCTATTTATCCATTCAGGTGAAAAATCTTTCACTTGTTGGCATTCCTTGTTGCAATACAGCTGCTTTTTTTTTTTTTTTTTTTTTTTTTTTTTTTTCCTTTTTTTTTTTTTTCCCTGTAAATAGTGCTGCAGGCTGATTTCTTGCTTTTGTTCCTTCTGTTCCTGAAACAAAACACATGGGAGCAGCAGGCTCTGGCTATGGCATCAAAAGCATGACTTTTATTGTTCTATATTTTGCCTTAATGCCATCCAGCCCTTTATGATATTAATACCAGCTGCATCCCTGGAGGATTGTTTGTCTTAACCCAATCTCTTTGTACAGACGGAAGAGGAATGAGAGATAAGAAACTGCATAGTTACCTGACAGCACAGCCAACAGACTATTGTCCCATCCAGAAATATGATTGAGTCAAACTGACACTAAAAGGAACCTTTGGAATAAAGGTAGTTCTCTCATGCAATAGACACAATGGCAGACAGTGAAAATACGAAGGTGCTGGACTGCAGCCAGAATTTTAGTATGCTGCAGATATTTTTGCTTGCCTATCTTTAAGAATCATTGTGACCTTGGGAAAGCTAGCATGGCCATGAAGCTGTTCCACCTCTGGGACACCATGAAGACATAGAGTTTGGTGTAACCAGTGGATAAGCAACTGCATTTAATTCTTTCAAGTGACCAATTTCTTTTCAAAATGCTGCTTGACTTATTGCCTGCTTAAAGATACACCAGTACATGAGTGCTAGCCAATTTCTATGCAAAATTCCACATGTCTAAAATCCAGTGTGCATTTTGCACCTTCTGGAAGACTATGCATTGGATGAGAATGGAACAGAAACTAGAAAACTTCTAAGCTTCAATTTCTCTATGTCATTCATGTTGCTTTTATGTTTTATTCTACTTCCTTTATATAAATATTAACAAGAATTCAGGGGGGGAAAAAAACAACTTTTTTTTTTTTTTTTTTCTTTTTTTTTTTTTTTTTTAGTTATCCCCAGATCTGCCTTATTTTGCATGTGGAACAGATCAGTGAACTACTTTCAGCTAAAATATGTTTTTTCTCTTTTTCCCTCTACATTCTTTTCTTCTTCATATAGCAGTAATTCAGATTGATTCCTGAGACAGGTACAAAAGTACATCCTGTGGCTGTTGATTCATACAAAACCCTAAACACCTTTCCAGGCACTCCACTAAGGGATTTCAAAACCCACTTAATTTTTCCAGGATAAATTTTAAGTATTGCAAGAGTCATCTCTATTTAAATTAATGAATCCCTTGTTAAAAGACTTTTTCTTCACCACTGTCTTGAAGTCATTATCCTAGGAAATAATTTTAGCCAAGATTGATTCCATAGTTTAAAGTACTGGTCACTGAGTGTGAATTTAGTGAAGACAGCATTCAGAGAAGTAGAAACTGAGACCCACATCCTTATCAAAAAAAATTTACACATAGTTTTAGGAGAGTACTTTCAAGGTTATAGTCTAATTTCTCAGACAAGGATTCTTGTTGCATGAAGGTTGTCTTTAGACTGTCAAGGAGAAAGAATATTTCTTGGAAAGATATAGATGGAAGTCTCAATTTCTGCTTCTTAGTCTCTTCAGGACAGCTCACAACTCAGTTGAACAGTAACTGGGCCATAGCAAAACACAGTAAATCAATGTACAGGCTTGTGGTCCAGAATTATTGAAAAACAACAGATTCTGGCTAAAACTCCTTTTCCAAAGGGGAGGAAAGAGACCCTTGAACTTTCATCATTGGCTTGCCTTGTGTGCACTCTACATTACTTATTATTCTAGATCTCCATAAAAGCTTTCAAAGATCATAATAGAAAATGGGGAAAATGTCATTATTAAACTTGCTACATGAGTGAGGCATTTAGGCAAAGAGCAGAATTTTACTAAACCCTGACATTTGACCCCCACTGAATGTATACATCCTTTAAGTCCATCACAACTTTCCTTCTGAAAGGCAAATATGTGTCATATGCTTTTCATAGTTTTAAAATGCTCTTTACAATTAAATATGCACACAATATCCACAAAACATGAAATCAAGGGGAAACACAGCAGCAGCATCCTGAATAAGAAGAAAAAATATCTGACAAATCCTTTATAACCAGCATAAATGGAATCCAAAGTTCTCCCCGTCTAACAGCACCAAATCAAAATTAGAAGAGGAAAATAACAATAATAAAAAAATACTCTGGAAGACTGAGATCAATGTGTGACCCATTTGCCCAATGGAGTCATTTATCTTTCTCATTTTGTTGTTAGTTTACTTAACAGTTAGAGTGAAGTAATTGGGGAAGAAAAGTGTAACCCAAAACTTAAATTGTGGGGATCACCATGAAATATCCTAAAAGAGGCCTGCCTTCTGAAAGGTGAATATTCTTTGTTTTTTTAAACATTCGATACCTAAAAGATTACTTGCTTTCACCACTCCATCACCCTTTCTGCCTACTGAACCCCTGTGGAAGTGTCAGTAAAACGAAAGATGGGTTCACACAAATTTGTTTTCTTGTTACACAACCATTTTATGAGCCCAGTTCTGTCCTTATTAGATTTCTGTATATCACAGCACTACACCCTCAGTGACTGCAGCTACTACTAAGCAAGGAGAGGTCTCATGTGGAAAGGGTTTTTAAAAACTCATGTCTGGACCAAAACAGTGAGTCTGTCAGATCTAGGGCTGCTGTAGCACCATGTCATAGAAACACTCATGGTTCACAGTGTTTTATTCCTGAGGATCAAACTCTGATAAAGAGCAAGCCTTAGTTCAATACAACAGTGAAACCAATACTTTATATTCAACTCCCTTTTTGATTGCTAACTGCATAACCTGGTTGTTTTAACATCCAGAACCAATTCTATTTTTTTAATCCTGATTAAATTCTTTTATTTTGAGCTCCCACTACAGAAAAAGCTTACCATAAGCAGAAAGCTCCTCACTAATTCACTAATCTCCAAATCTCCATGGAGAGTGCATCTGTTATGGTGCTCTCTCTGATCTTATAGTTCTCCTACTGATCTAAAAATAATTTTTTGGCCTCTTTTATTTTTTTCCCCAACTTAACTCTTTTTTCAAGTATATCAGAGTAACAGCTATGAAGGAAGGGCCCCTCCCCATTTTTTTTTTCAGTTCTAACTTTGAAGAAAGCTATAGAAATAACCTCTGATTCACTGAGTGAACTATTTTAAGCCATTTGTAAGCATGACCTTCAAAGACAAAACACTTCCTTCAGTGCATTGAAATACCTGTCATCAGATCTAAATCTGCATCAATGAAACCAAAGCGCAGTGTTCTGTTTCAGTGGACCCATATGATGCAGGGAGGAGCATCCCTCCCCAGGGCCGTTAGAGCAAGTCTGTTCAGGCATCCTTGAATGCTTTGTCAGGTAGCATGTTTTATGTCACCTCTATGGGACCAGACCCTGCCACAAAGAGCTCCCGTGGCACCTGCAGAAATGTCGCTTTGTATCTTTGCCTTTGTGATCACGAAGTGTCTCTGCAAAACCAGCCAGCAGCCCAAATTCTGCTGCAGGATGAGTGCCCCCCTGCCAATTAATGATGTGCTGCCAGGACAATGCATCTCCTTTCCTTTGCCTCAAGCCTGCTGTTTTACATTGGGACTTTTCATTTGGCGTCTTCCAACTTCTGTGCCATTAAAAACTTGTAAATCTGTTCCTTTTACCCTTTCCATGGTATTTGTGATTTGTTCAGTACCCCATATGACTTCCCCCTCTTTCAAAGTCCATTGCACAGAAGCTGTTTCATGTCTTGTGATAGAGTTTTTCTGCCCTTCGCTAGATCTTTCCCTCTTCTACCATTTCCTCTGAGGCAGGGGATTTGAGCTGCACATGTACAGTGCAGATGTGGCATGCCAGGAGTGCAGGCAGCAGCTTGGCATTTCTTTCCAGCTTAAT
>WBNM01017715.1:1138-29994 GCA_013399055.1 Ramphastos sulfuratus | reverse complement strand
AAAGGGTTTTTTACAGTGAGGGTTACCCAGGAACATGTTGCCCAGGGAGGTTGTGGCTGCTCCCTCCCTGGAGGTGTTCAAGGCCAGGTTGGATGAGGCCTTGAGTGACCTGTACTAGTGGGAGGTGTCCCTGCCTGTGGCGGGGGGTTGGAACTGGATGATCTTTTAGGTCCCTTCCAGCCTAAACTATTCTATGATTCTGTTGATGTATTCATCAGACCAGCTGCAGGTGGTTCAGCTTTAGGGGGTGTTTTGGTGTGTCTCTGACCTGCTTTTCTTCTTCCAGCTGCCTCCTACACAGACAGCTCTGACGATGAGACCTCCCCTCGAGACAAGCAGCAGAAGAACTCCAAAGGCAGCAGCGATTTTTGCGTCAAAAACATAAAACAGGCAGAGTTTGGGCGCCGGGAGATCGAAATCGCTGAGCAAGGTAAAGGGGACATGTTCCTCAAGCCCCACCTTGGCCTGGGCTGTCTTCTGGGCTTCTTCCCTTCACCAAATCCTCTTCTTGTGACCTTCACTCTATGGCGGTGATGTCATGACACCAGTGTGGGAGAACTTGTGGAGAGTTTGAGGGCTGGAAAAGGGTTAGAGACTTATGCTGGTAACTCCAACCAAGCATCTGCTGAAGGACCACTCTACAGCCAAATGCATTTGGTTAAAATCAGTAGAAAAGGTGAAATCCTTCAAATAAATCAGCAAACACTGGGTTAGCATGGTGGTCTCCAAAAGCCCATAGCAAAGGTGACTCAAGTGTTGAGATAGTTGGAGGGAGATTGAAGAGGTGAAGTCCCAAGTCCTCCTCAGTCTGAAGCAGATATTCCTCTGATCTCACCTGGGAACTCACAGGAAGGAACACAAAAACCTGATGGTGCTACATTCTAAATAGTAAGGAGGAGACCTCAGAAGGTTGTTGGGTCCTTCACATCTGTCCCATGACTTACTTGATCCTTGCTCTCACCTTTTTTCTGAAGCTGCTGCAGCTATCCAAATTCAGAAAGGTACCAGAGAGCTGGGCATGAATTGATGCTGGTGGCTTCTCCTCTTTCCATCAAGTTGATGGACTTTTCCATTTTGCCTTTCAGAAATGCCTGCACTGATGGCTTTGAGGAAGAGAGCTCAGGGAGAGAAGCCGCTGGCTGGGGCCAAGATCGTGGGCTGCACACACATCACAGCTCAGACAGCGGTGAGACCCCACCCACAACCCCCAGACTGGCATTTGCCACTCTTCATCATCATAGAATCACACAACTGGCTCAGTTGGAAGAGACCTTTCAGATCATCCAGTCCCAACCCTTAACCCAGCACTGCCCCCTCCAGGGATGGCAACTCCAGTGCTACCCTGGGCAGACTGGGCCAGGGCTTGATGACATCTTGGGGGAAGAAATTGTTTCTCATGTCCAACCTAAACTTCCCCTGGGGCAGTTTGAGGCCATTTTCTAAATAGACTTTCCTGAGTCCAGCACCAAGTGACAAGAGAATGAGCCATTCTGGGACCATTTCTAGATAAACAGCATCCATGCTTCAAGGTGATGTCACATGTGTCTGTAAAAGGGATCTGCTTAATGCTCAGCAAGAGCTAAAGCATGGCGGGCAGGAGGATGGGGTCAGACTCTTGTCACTGGTGCCCAGCAGACAGGACAAGGGGCAACAGGCACACACTGCAGGGTCCATCAGGACAAACTTTTGATGGTGGTGGAACCTTGGAGCAGGCTGCCCAAAGAGGTTGTGGAGTCTTCTTGTCTGAAGAGATTCCAAATGTGCCTGGCCCCTGTGACCGTTGGCAAGCTACTGTGGGCACCTCTGCTTTAGCAAGAGGGTTGGACTGGATCAAAGGACATCGAACTGTTGGAGAGAGTCCAGAGGAGGACCGCAAAGATGATCAGAGGGCTGCAGCAGCTCTACTATGAGGACATGCTCTGAGAGTTGGGGCTTTTCAGCCTGGAGAAGAGAAGGCTTCAAGGAGACCTTATAGTAGCCTTCTAGTATCTGAAGGGGGCCTACAGGAAGGCTGAGGAGGGACTATTTACAAGGTCTTGTAATGACAGGATGAGGAGTAATGGGTTTAAACTGGCAGAGTGGAGATTTAAATTAGATGTTAGGAAAGAGTTCTTTACAGTGAGGGTGTTGAGGCACTGGAACAGATTGCCCAGGGAGGTTGTGGCTGCTCCCTCCTTGGAGGTGTTCAAGGCCAGGTTGGACGAGGCCTTGAGTGACCTGTACTAGTGGGATGTGTCCCTGCCTATGGCAGGGGGTTGGAACTAGATGATTTTTGAGGTCCCTTCCAACCTAAACCATTTTATGATTCTATGATCTCCAGAGGTTCCTTCCAAGCCCCACCGTGCTGGGATTCTGGGATGGAGCATTTGCTCAAGCAGTGACAGCTGAGGAAATGCAATGACCTGTGTCCTATGAACAGGAAGAAGAGATGGTCAGAGATAAGTTACACAGAGTGGTTTGGGAGGGAAAAGACCTTTCAAGGTCGTCAGGTCCAACCTCCCTGCAGTCAACAGGGACATCTGCAAATTGCTCAAAGCCTCAGATAATCTGTCCTGGAATGGTTCCAGGAATGGGCCTCTACCACCTCTCTAGGCAACCTGTTACCTGTTGTGGTGTCTCACCACTCTCACAGTAAAAACATCTTCCATACCTCTAATCTAAATTTCCTTCTTTTAGTTTAAAGCCATCACTCCTTGTCCTATCACCACCTGCCCTTGTAAAAAGTCAAGAACTGTGGTTTCTCCTTCAAACATGGCTCAGGAGGGCTTTCTCCTGACCGGCTTTGGGACTTTGCTGAGGGAGATCTTTATGGAGACATCTTTATTCACACCTACCCATGCTGCATATCACAGGATCACAGAACGGCAGGAAGGGACCTCCAGAAATCATCAGATCCAACCCTCCTTCCAAAGCAGGATCACCTAGGGCAGGTCACACAGGAACACATCCAGGTTAGCTTTGAAAGTCTCCAGAGAAGGAGACTCCACAACCTCTCTGGCAGCCTGTTCCAGCGCTCTGTGACTCTCAGAGTAATGAAGTTTCTCCTCATGCTGGGGTGGAATTTCCTGTGCTCTAACTTACAGCCATTATTCCTCATCCTATTACTGGGTGCTACCGACTGACTTCATCATCCGTTGAAAACCATCAAAACTGGGCAACTCTCTCACACGCCCAGTGCTACTTCAAACCAGCTTCAGGTGGTTCAACCTCCCCAGAAGCCACAAATCCAAATCCCAGTCATGTTTTGCTCTTCCCATCTCTCTTTTTGATGTTTTTTTTTCAATCTTGATTCCAGGTCCTGATGGAGACTTTGGGCGCGTTGGGCGCACAGTGCCGATGGGCTGCCTGCAACATCTACTCCACCCTTAATGAAGTGGCTGCTGCCCTTGCTGAGAGTGGTAGGAAACTTCACCCTCTATATGCTTTCTGCTTGTAGAAGGGTTTCTTGTTGCTCCATCACATTTAGCTCATTTGTCAGCTCTTTTTAGGGCTTTTGCCTTCATTTCTATCTATTTAGGATGAACCTGTAGAGGATAAACAGTCTGAGATCAATCCCATCCCTTGGTCTGAAAAACCTTGGAATGAATTTTCTCTGGGATAGAAAAGTCCATAGCAGAGCTGATGGTGATGGACATCATCAGGCATCAAGGCTCTGTCAACCTGAAAGTCCTTTTGCTAAGAGAAACTGAGCTAAATTTGATTTCAGTTCTATAAATGAATCATAACTTCATCTGAAAGGGGACAAAGAAAATCCGAGGGGACATCGTTCACAGAACAGATGATGTCCATCTTGCTGCCCAGCTGGGAGATGCAACCCTGCTGGGAAGTTCCTTCATTCAGACCTCCTTGGGAGATTACTTAATCCAAACCTTGTGGGGAGATGCCTTAATCCAAACTCCCTTTGAAGGTGCCTTAATCCAAACTCCTTTTGAGTTGCTTTAATCCAAATGCCCTTGAAACATTCCTTAATCCAAACCCTGTTGGGAGATTCCTTAACCCAAACCCTCTTGACAGAGGCATTAATCCAAAACCTGTTGGGACATTCCTTGCTTCAAACCCTGTCGGGAGATTCCTTAATCCAAACCCTTTTGGGATGTTCCTTGAGAGACCCACAAGAAGAAGCCAAAGCCACCACCTTGCCTGTTACTTGGTCTTGCTCACTGAAGCTTGAGTAATGGTTGGTCATGAGGCACAGTATCTCCAAATACATTGGTGGTTGATGTGCCTCAGAGGAAGGTAGCATATCCAACGGGCAGTGAAACCTTGGTTCATTGAGTGGCTGTTGCCTTCTCATCTGGTGGCCTGGGCTTGAGCTTGGAGGAGAGGAAGGAATTAGGAAAGTGAAAACTGACTTCTACCCATGTGTGTCCTCACTGTGTATCTGAAGCTTCTTCTAGAAGGTAGATATTGAAAAAGCAAGACCTCAGTGCTGTGGAGAGCCTGGTTGCATCACCCCTGGCTGTAGGGAGGGCTGATCCCCCTGGGCTTGGCTGCAGCTGTGTTAGAACCCATCTCCCCCTCTGTGCCAGGGTTCCCTGTCTTCGCCTGGAAGGGAGAGTCTGAGGACGACTTCTGGTGGTGCATCGATCGCTGTGTCAACGTCGAAGGGTGGCAGCCCAACATGGTGAGATGAGCTGATTGTTGAGAGCTTGCTGTGTGATGAGGTTTGGGTAGCTCTCACCTGAAAAGGAGAAGGAGGAGGAGGAGGATATAGTGCTGGTTTGTGTCTTCCCCCTACATTTAGACCCAGCTTAGCAGTTAAGGCTTGGTGCTACCACAACACTGACCCTCAAGCTGCTTCTCAGTGAGCTACACAGTGCAGGACATTAGCTTATCTCGGCTGCTTTGAAGCCAGGGAGAAGGTGGGATAAATGACTTCTGCATGTGGACCTTGACCACCAAGCCAGGCTTTGGTTAACTATTTGCTAACCCAGCATTAGTGGAAAGTTCATCAGATGCCACCTTTGGTTCCAGAGTTACTTGCCGTAGTTGAAACCAAACTCAGTTAACCTACCCAGTGAAAAATGACACCAAAACAGTTCTAAGAAGAGGTTGCAGCTATTGACCAACCTGATCTAGTTGAGGGTGTCCCCACCTGTGGCAGGAGGGTTGGAACTAGATGATCTTTGAGGTCCCTTCCAACCCAAACCATTCTATGAATCTCGTTTCCCATATTTGATTAAGCTCACACCATTGGTTAAAACCATGGAATGCACTGGGATGGAGGAGGCCATGAAAGGCAATGGTTGATGTGATTCTTCTCTATCTAGGGGGCATTAAGGAGAGTATGATCAGCAGTCAGGCAACAGCTGGAGTCCTGGGTCCAGTTGTGGGGCCTCAGTTCAAGAGAGACAAGGAACTGCTGGAGACAGTCCAATGGAGGCTCCAGAGATGCTGAGAGGCCTGGAGCATCTCTGTGAGGAGGAAAGGCTGAGAGCCCTGGGACTGTTGAGTCTGGAAAAGAGCAGCCTGAGAGGGGATCTGCTCAGTGCTCAGCAAGAACTAAAGGGACCATGGGTGCCAAGAGGATGGGGCCACACTCTTGTCAGTGGTGCCCAGTGACTGGACAGGGGGCAATGGGCACAAACTGGAACCCAGGAGATTCCATCAAGAGCAACTTATTGACTTTTAGAGTGGTGGAGCCCTGGAGAAGACTGCCCAGAGAGGTCATGGAATCGTCTTCTCTGCAGAGATTCCAACTCCACCTGTCCACTGTGATGCTGGGCAAGCTGCTGTGGGTGGTTGGACTGGTTGATGCCCAGAGGTCCCTTCCAACTCCCAACCATGCTGGGACTCTGTGCTATCTCACCTAGCTCTCTCACCTACCTGTTTTCCAGAACAAACCCCAGATTCTTAGGTGACTTCTGCACTTTTCAGCCTTCTCTTACTGAAGGAGGAGAGGACCTCAGGTAGCCCAGTTCCATTTTCTTTTTTGCTGGTTTCTTCTGCCCTTGTTTCTAGGGCAAAACAAGAAAAACCCTGAAGCAGGTGAGCAGTATAACTGGTAGGTGTCAGATGTACTTTTTTCCTCCTGCTTCTTGACAGCTTTTGAGCCTTGGAGCTTCTGATCTAAAGGAGATGATCAAAGGCAGAGGATTGTTTGTTTGCCATTAGCAGCTTCTTTGAGGTGGGCTTTTTTTTGGTCCCTGCCATTCTCCACCTGTCACCTCTAAAAAGAATCACAAATGTCAGAAAATCCCCCCCCATGCTAGGGAAGTGTTGAGTCTTGAGTCTAGACTCAACAGGAGCTTTCTTCTTCTCTTGGAGGAATAATTTGTCAGCAGAAATGTCACCTAGTGAAGAAGTCAACATACCAGAAGATGCAGATTGTGCTTTCCCAGGTTCTTCTCAGGTGCCTTGGTTCCACTATGTGTCTCCAGCCATCAGTGTGTTCTCAGACCTCTTTCTGGAGCACAGAAGTCATCTGCTGAGGAGCACCAGATCTAGCAGTTCATAGATTCATGGAATGGTTTGGGTTGGAAGGGATCTTAAAGATCATCTAGTTCCAAGGCCCCTGCCGCTGGCAGAGACACCTTCCACTAGACCAGGTTGCTCTTCCAGAGACTTTCACACTGGATTTTGGAGGTCCACATATTTAGGGTTAAGAAGTAGGACACTGAACACTGGGTGAAGGACAGGTGTGGGAAGGATTTTCTTCTCATGATTATTTCTGAAGGGAGGAGCTGGCAGACTTGGATATAGAAGGTCCATCCAGGCTCAAGACTGAAGGAAGATGGACCTACTCTGCTCCTTGTGCTGATAGCAACCTTGGAGAGCATCCATCATATTTTTTCTCTCCTCTTCAGACTAGGAATTTCCTCAGTCAAGGAATATGTCCCTGTGGAGGACTGAGGCTGAGCTGCTGCTCCCGGGAGCCTGTGAGCTTTGTAGAATCCTAAATCTAACCTGTTTTCATAGAATGGTTTGGGTTGGAAGGGACCTTAAAGATCATCTTGTTCCACGCCCCCCTGAAGTAAGAAGAAGATCTTCAACTAGATCAGGTTGCTCAGAGCCCCATTCCTTATCCGTGATAGGAGAAGAGGAAATGGCCTTAAGTTGCCCCAGGGAAGGCTTATATTGGACACAATTCCTTCCTCAAAAGGATAGTCAAGGTCTGTCCCAGGCTACTCTGAGCAGTGGTGGAGTACCCATCCCTGTAGGGGTTTCAGTGCTGTGGAGATGTGGTGCTGAGGACCATGCTTTGGTGGTGACCCAGCAGTGCTGGTTTAAGGGTTGGACTTGAGGATCCTCAAGGTCTCTTCCAACCAAAATGATTCCATGCCGTGATTCTCTTCAGTGACACTGAACAATTCCAGGGACCTCTGGGAAACCTATTCCAGTGTTTCACCACCCTCGTGGTCAAGAATTATCTTCTCTCTGTGAAAACTGACTGTTGATCTGAGATGGAAGTAACAAGGAAATGTGCCTCCACTTCCAGACTTGTCTTTAATCATAGAATGGTAAGGTTGGAAGGGACCTCAAAGATCATCTAGCTCCAACCCCCTACCATGGGCATGGACACCTCCCACTAGTACAGGTCACTCAAGGCCTCATCCAACCTGACTATTTCTACTTCAGAGAAAGCAAAATAGGTCAAAGCAGCTCAGCAGCTTGCTGTAAGCTACATGGAGTTCACATCAGGACTTGGAACACAGCCCAGGAGTCCTGTGAGCATTGCTTCATTGGTCTCCACCAGCTCTCTGTCCAGCCAGAGATGGAGCTGACCTTGTACACCCCTTGTGAAAATAAACAGAGGTGTCTCACAGTCCAAAAATCTGAGTGGTCAAGCACAGAATCATGGAATCACCTTGGTTGGAAGAGACCTTTAAGGTTATTAAGTCCAACCATTAACCCAGCACTGCCAGATCACCACCAAGCCATGCCCCTCAGCACCACATCTCCACGGCTTTGAAAGCCCTTCAGGGATGGGGACTCCACTGCTGCCCTGGGCAGCTTGGGACAGGCCTTGACAACCGTTTTGGGGAAGAAGTTGTTCCTCGTGTCTAACCCTGGTGCAACTTGAGTGCTGTTGATGGTCCCTTCTCTAAAGAGAGAATTGTCCCTGCAGACACGGAGTGATGGGAAGATGTTTTTTTGGAGTTGCGATGACTCTAGCATGCTCTGATCCAAGATGGAAGTGCTCAAATCAAGAGGGAGGTTGATGAAGTCCTGCCAAGAGAATGGGTTTGGAGCTTATCCCTCTTGGTAGGCAGGTGGATGGATGAGAATAAAGCACAAGACTTGTGAGGAGCAGCTGAGGGACCTGTGGCTGTTCAGCCTGGAGAAAAGGAGGATGAGAGGAGAGCTTCTGTCTCTCTACAACTCCCTGAAAGGTGGTTGAAGCCAGGTGGGGGTTGGTCTCTTGGCTGAGGGACATGGTTTAGTGGTCACCTGGCAGTGCTGGGTTTATGGTTGGACTCCATAAGGTTTCTTCCAGCCAACACCGTTCCACAATTCCGTGCTCAGGCAGCAGCAGTGAGAAGCAGAGCAAGACTCACATCAACAGCAGCTGCTTTTCTCTACCACAATTCCTTTGCACATCAAATAAAGGCTTTTGCTCCCCCAAAAAAATCATCTGGGAAGAACTGAAGTGAAAGGAGAGGACATTTTTGGCATGGGATTATAGAGGTTCAGCCACAGGCTTTGCTGTTGGCTGTTGGGTGCTGCTACACAAGAGGGGACCTTCCATCCAAAACCAGTTCCTCCAGGGATTTGGCTGAAGATTTTTTTTGCATCCAAGTCAAAATGAATCCTCCAGAAATCCCTAGGAGAAAGAGGATTAAGCACCCTATTAAATTTGGATTAATGAAATGAAGACATCTCAGGAGCCAGGCTGATGAAGTCCTAACTGAGCTGGCCCAGGAGAGTTTCTCAGCCCACTTAACTCTTACCTGCCCTCCAGCCTGTGAAGGAGGAGGTGGATCTGGGGCTTCCCTGGAGATTCAAGAGTTGGGTCTGCTTTAGAGAGGTGTGTGGTGCTCTGGCAGGACAATGTGTGCTCTACAGATTTTCATGGAGAAGCAACTGCTGCCCACAGCCTTCACCATCAGTGAAAGTGATGCCATTTAGAGAGGAAAAAGTTGTGGTCATGGAATCATGGAATGGGTTTTGGTTGGAAAAGATCTTTAAGATTGTAGAGTCCAACTCTTAACCCAGCAGTGCCAGGTCACCACCAAAGCATGGCCCTCAGCACCACATCTGCACAGCTTTGAAAGCCCTCCAGGGATGGGGACTCTACCACTGCCCTGGGCAGCCTGGGCCAGGCCTTCACAGCCCTCAAGGGGACAAAATTGTTCCTCATGTCCAACCTAAACCTTCCCTGGACAATTTGAGGTTGTTTCTTCTCATCTCATCTCTTGGGAGAAGAGACCAACCCCCAGCTGGCTTTCTTGGACTTGTAGAGGGCCAGAAGCCTCCTTTCCACCAGGCTGAGCAACGCCAGGTCTCTCAGTTGCTCCTCAAAAGCTCTCCAAATCCTTCTCCATGTTCTCCAGACCCTTCACCAGCTTCATTGCCCTTCTCTGGACCTGTTTCAGTCCCCCTATGTCCTTCTTGGCACAATCTCTACCCTAGACAACCAGTATGTGCTGTTTGCAAATAACTTTGCCCATGGATGTCAGCAGGGTGGCTCCATGAAGCTACCATGGCATGGCATGGCAAAGTTCAGGAACATCATCTTTGTGCCCTTTCTGCCAGAGGAGCATGGTGGGACAGTTGATTTTTCCTGGGTGGCTGCAGATGCTGGTGGGAATGCTGCAGACACGTGCGGCAGAAGGTCTCTGCTGAGCTCCACTTCAAGCCAACAAGCAGAGATGCTTCTGTCCAGGACTGTTCTCTGGGGGGCTTGGCAGTCAGAAGTCTTGAATGTTGGTGGGGGGAACATGCAAAGAGAATGATCCTCCTCTATCCTCCTCTTTCTCCATCTTCTTTCTTCTCCACCCTCCTTTTCCATCTCCCTCTTCCTTCATCCTCCTTCTCAATCCTTCATTCTCCATCCTCCTCCATCTCCCTCTCCACCCTCCTCCATCCCCCTCCCTCTCCACCCTCCTCCACCCCCTTCCTTCTCCCTCCTCTTCCACCCCCCTCCTCCATCTTCCTCCTCTTCCATCCTTCTCCATCTTCATCCTTCTTCACCCTCCTCTCTCCAGCTTCCTTCTCCATTCTCCTTTCTCCCCCCCCCTTTTCCCATCCTCCTTTTCCAGTCTTCTCCAGCCTCCTTCCTCTCCATCTTCTGTCACCCTCCTCTCTTCATCTTCCTTCTCCATCCTTCTCTTCCTTCATCCTTCTTCTTCTCCACCCTCCTCCTGTCCTTTGTACCATTTTGGAGTCAGCAGCCCTTACTGGATCTTCAGAGCAGTGACTTTGTGGTTGGTTTTATTGCAGATTTTGGATGATGGAGGAGATCTCACTCACTGGATCTACAAGAAGTACCCCAACATGTTTAAGAAGATCAAAGGGATCGTAGAGGAGAGCGTGACTGGTGTCCACAGGTAACAGGAGAGTGGACCGAAAAAACATCTTCTGCCTCAAGGCACCAGTAGCAAAAGATCCCCAAGCTGTAAGATGCCACAGAGTGAACACTGAACCTCCTGATGCATGGTTCTCCTTCAGCTTGGCTCTTCCACAAGAGCTGGTTTAGTGAAGGCAGCTTGGAACTCCTGCTCTGAACTTGAGATGAGGAGTTGAAGCACCACCAAGGTTGGAAAAGACCTCTAAGATCGTCCACCGTTGCATGGGTGGAAGTAGTGCACAAACACCTTGAGACATGAGGGCAATGTTTTTCTCACCTTGTCTTGCAGGTGAAAAGAGGAAAGGCTGAGGGCATTGCACAAGGGATGGGCTGTGGAGAAGGTCAAAAGTGTAGTTCTGAGCTAGATCTAGGAGAAGAAGTGAGATTTGGGAAGAGGAAATGAATCTTGTGTTGAGGTGGGACTCCAGAAAGGTGGAACCACGGAGATTCAGCCCTATGACTGAGGAACTTCCATTGGTCTGCAAAAGAAGTAGAATTGTGATAGGACAAGTGGCTCCCAGGGTTACCAGAGATGCTTCTCCAGTGGGGTTAACCCTGTCACAGGTGACAGAAAACTGAGAAGAGCAGCAGACCCTGCTCTTGGCTTTTTCTTTTGCAGGGAGAGAGGCTTGGCTGCAGCTCTTGGAGCTGGCTGAGAGGTGCAGGGTGCCTTTGAAAGAGGGAAGCAAGACACATGAGATGAGGAAGGATCTGGCTGAGGTCTGCAGCCAAGTGGGGTCAAGAAAAGGACCTGATCTTAGTTGTAGCTTGGGAAGTTCAACCAGGGCAAGTGTAGGGTCCTGCCCCTGGGGAGGAACAACCACCTGCAGCTGTACAGGTGAGGAGTGACCTACTGGGAAGCAGATCCACAGAGAAGGACCTGGGAGTGCTGGGGGACAAGGTCATCATGAGCCAGCAGTATGGTCTCAAGAAGGCTAATGATGTCCTGGGGCGACATCAAGAAGAATGTAGCCAGCAGGTCAAGGGAGGTTCTCCTCTCCCTCTACTCTGCCCTAGGGAGGCCATAGCTGGAATCCTGAGTCCAGTTTTGGGGTCCCCAGTTCAAGAGAGACTGGGAGCTACTGGAGAGAATCCAGAGGAGTCTGGGAAGCTGCTAAGGGGCCTGGAGCATCCCTGTGAGGAGCAAAGGCTGAGAGCCCTGGGGCTTTTGAACCTGGAGGAGAGCAGTCTGAGAGGGGATCTGCTCAATGCTCAGCAAGAGCTAAAGGGTGGGGGACAAGAGGATGGGAGCAGACTCTTCCTAGTGGTGCCAAATAACAGGACAGAGGGCAATGGGCACAAATTGGAACCCAGAAGGTTCCATCAGGAGAAACTTCTTTGCTGTGAGGGTGGTGGAGCCCTGGAGCAGGCTGCCCAAAGAAGCTGTGGAGGCTCCTTCTCTGGAGAGATTCCAACCCCACCTGGCCATTGTGATCCTGGACAGGCTGCTGTGGATGACCCTGCTTTAGCAGAGATCTGGATGATCTCTGGATGATCTCCAGAGGTCCCTCCAACCCCCACCATGCTGGAATTCTGGGATTCTGTGAATTGTTCCCAATCTGGGCAAAATCAATGTGCAAGAATTAAGCTGCTCCCTGTGGTCTTGTGCCAGGAGCAAGGTTGTTTTCTGAGGTTGGTAGTATCAGTGCAGGCATGCAGGGACCACAGCCTCTCACCTCCAGAAGACAGGCAACTCTGCTGACAAAGAGAGACTGGGGAGGAAACTGGAAGTGGTCTGTAGAGCCCCACCAAGAGAACATCTTCTCCTTTCCAAGATCTGGAGCAGGGAGGTGATTTTGAGATGCTCTTCATAGCCCCAGTGAAGCTTTTAGATCCGTTTTTAGTGGGTTTGTGTCTGTCAGAGGCTGGGTCTGCTCTCAGAAGTGGGAGGTCAGGTTGATGTTCTCCTCACCCTAGTTGCTTCTTGCACATCTCGGTGGTTAAACTCAAATGGATGTTTTGACCCAGGTGTTGAGCACAGAAGCTTCACCTTGTTGGGAATATTCCCCATCTGGGGCCATTCTTATTTCCCTTCAGCTGCAGGAGCTTGAGGAATGAAAGGAGCTCTTGTCCTGTGGTGTCTGAAGCAGGATTGGGGATGTTGTCCTTTCGAGGACATCAGAGGGTGGTCAAAATATCATCATAGGCAGTCTAGGGCACCTTCTGAACTGATTAGATGTTTTTATGAGACGCCTCTTACTTGTTCTTCAGTAGGGATGGGAACAGGTCCAAACATCTGTGGTAGGAAGAGTGTGATGACTCCTCCTATAATGAAGAGCTCCTCATTAGAAGTTTATCTTTGACCCTCTAGATGTCTGCTCCCCCTTCCTGTAAAACAAGGACCTGAAGAGCACCCAGCAGTGTGTGCTGGTTTGAAGCTATTTGGAGTATTTCTAACATAAAGAAATATAGTATAGGCTGAGAAAACAATGGTGATGTCTACTTCACTCATAGGCTTGCTGAGATGTATAAGAACAAGAACATAAATATAGATAAGACACAGAGAGTCTCATTCTCTCTAGCTGCTGGCTTGGTCTGGACCTCTCTGCCAACCTAACTAACTACTTTCCTTCTAACGCCCCTGGCTGATCCTCCAAACTCACCTTGCATGTAAGGCAAACCCTGGGGTAAGGTAGAGGGGTGGGAAGAAGGTGGAAAGGTGGTTGGGAGCCCCTCCTGGGGACTCTGATTTCTGGAAGGGGTGTTGTGTTTCTGTATTACTTGTATATTTCTGTAACTATTCCTGTATATAGTGTATATATCTGCTTGTACGTTGTGCTAAGCTGTAAGCAGAGCTTCAGTCCTTAACTTCCAGCCGGCTGAGTCTAGTCTGGGTCATTTTACAAAGGGATGGGGGGGCAGGGAACTCCCAAACCATCACAGTGGAGAGCACTGGAATATTTTCCCACTGAGGATGTGTCTCTCCTTGTGTTCCCACACCAGGCTGTACCAGTTGTCCAAAGCGGGGAAGCTCTGCGTCCCAGCCATGAATGTCAACGACTCAGTCACAAAGCAGAAGTTTGACAACCTCTACTGCTGCAGAGAGTCCATCCTGGATGGGTATGTACATGGGCACCCCAGTGAGTCACACTCAGAATGCCAGCATGGCGGGCTTGGAAGCGACCTCTGGAGATCATCTCTGGCAGGTAGCTGTGGTGTGGAGGAGGAACCCTGATTTAGGAGGAAAGACTTTTCCTGTTGGTATGGCTTAAAGTTTAATCAAGTCTTGACATCTGCAGTTCTTGGTTCCTGGCCAACACAGGAATGTCTCCTTCTGTTGAACCAAAGTCCATCTGGAAGGGCTGTCAGTCTTCAGCTGCCTTCAGTCTGGTAGCACCAGACATTCTCAAAGACCCAGTCTAGGGTTTCCCTGGTGACAGCAGACTGTGCTCTAATGTCTTTCTCTTACATCCTATTTGCAAGGTCTTGTAATGACAGGATGAGGGGTAATGGGTTTAAACTGGCAGAGGGGAGATTTAGTCTGGATGTTAGGAGGAAGTTCTTTACAGTGAGGGTGGTGAGACACTGGCACAGGTTGCCCAGGGAAGCTGTGGCTCCTCCCTCCCTGGAGGTGTTCAAGGCCAGGTTGGATGAGGCCTTGAGTGACCTGTTCTAGTGGAAGGTGTCCCTGCCTGTGGTGGGGTTGGAACTCGATGAGCTTTGAGGTCCTTTCCAACTTAAACCATTCTATGATTCTATGATCCTTGTGGGTTGAGTGGCTCATTCATCACCCCAGCTTTGAAGTGGTCTTGCTGGTAGTTGTCATCTTGACCAGCAGAAGTGAAGACGACTCACATTTGTGTGTCCAAACACAGGAGCATGAAGATGATCTTTAAAATGTGTGTAGGTGCCCTATGATTAGTGAACCACCAAACAGGCATCTCTGGGTGATCCACAGCTCAAGCAGTCTCTTATCTACATTTCCATCACATGTTCTTCTAGAAGACCAAATTTGGGGCTCCTTGTCAAGTCCAGCGGTGGTGGCACCTGGCTCTTCCCTGCCAAGATGCTTTATGACATGACACTGCAAACAGCCCCTGGTTTCTTGCTCTTCTTGCCCATCAAAACTAGAGAAGTTCCATCCAAATCATAGAGTCACAGAATCAGAGAGTGGTTTAGGTTGAAAGTGACCTCAAAGATCATCGAGTTCCAACCCCCTGCCATAGGCAGGGACACCTCCCACTAGAACAGGTCACTCAAGGCCTCATCCAACCTGGCCTGGAACACCTCCAGGGAGGGAGCAGCCACAACCTCCCTGGCCAACCTGTTCCAGTCTCACCACACTCACTGTAAAGAACTTCCTCCTAACATCCAGTTTAAATCTGTGCTCTGCCAGTTTAAACCCATTACTCCTTGTCCTGTCATTACAAGACCTAGTAAACAGTCGCTCCCCAGCCCTCCTGCAGGCCCCTTTCAGGCACTGGAAGGCTGCTAGTATCATCATCTGGTCTCCAAAACATGGACAGTCCTTGAGGAGGAGCCTGCTCTGATCTGCAGGATGGGCTTTGCTGGAAGCAAGAATGGGAAAAGTGAGGGTGGTGAGACACTGGAATGTGTTGTCCAGAGAGTTGGTAGGTGGTCCATTCTTGGAACCATTGCCAGGCCGGGTCGTTTGGGGCTCTGAGCAACCTGCTGTAGTTGCAGATGTCCCTGCTGACTGCAGGGGGGTTGGACTGGGTCACCTTGAAAGGTCCTTTTCACAACATCGTGTGCTGGAAATGTGGGGAAGAAACTGCACACACAGTGGAGAAGATGACCTTGAAAGCTCCCTTCCAACCCAAACCATTCTCTGATGGCATGAAAACATCCTGATGAAGATGTTCCCCTAATGAAGCAGTTCTTTATTTTGGCCATATCTCTGCTCTGTGGTCACAGGGTTCAAGACCCACAAGGCAGCCTCTGTGGTGGGGTTGGCTGCCCCCAGGTTTGGACTTGAGGGCACAACTTTTAGCTCCGCATTCCCTGTGTAGCAAGATGCAGCTCAGAAATGTTCAGACCTCTAAAATCTTCTTTATCTCATCGCCTGCAGTTGTGATGGAGGATGGACCTCATGGGTAGGTAGATTTGGGAGTTAAGTATGGCCCAAGGCATCTAAAAGTGCATCAAGGGAGGAGCTGAGCACAGGTTCTGAGCAAAGTTCTTTGGGCAATGTGAGGGAATTTCACCTTCCCAGCACTGCTAACCTATTTACTGCTGCTAAAAATAGACCCAAATGTAGGACACTCCTAGGGAGGAACCAGAAGGAAAGCAACTGGAAGGGGAAGAGCTTGAGTTGTGGGAAGCTCTAGGATTGTGGCCATACATTGACCTTAACACCCCCACCCCCGCAAAATGAAGAAATAGTTTTGGAAAAGATTTTTCACTATTTCTGGAGAACCAAAGCAAAAGGATCCAAGAAAGAAAGGGATCCAGACCTCCAAATCCTTCCTTTGTTGTGTTTCACTGGTAGAACCCAAGGAAAAAGTCAAGTTTTAGGTGCCCTCTGGGTCTGCTCTGCACCCAGAATTGCTGTGTGTCCTCAGGGATGCAACCGTGGAGCAACCCTTGAAGGATCCAACCAGGGATGCCACACAGGGATGCAACCAGCAGCAAACCAAGAAGGACCATTATCCTTCAACACATCTCTTTTAGGTGCCCTTTGGGTCCTCTCTGCACCCAGAATTGCTGCATGTCCTCAGGGATGCAGCCATGGTGTTGGGGAGGAGCAAACCATGAAGGACCCATTGTCCTTCACCACATCATTTTCAGGTGCTTTTTGGGTCCTCTCTGCACCCAGAATTGCTGCACATCCTCAGAGATGCAATCATGGAGGAAACTTTGAAGGATGTAACCAGGGATGCAACTCACGGATGCAACCAGGACCCATTGTCCCTCACCACATTGTTTTTTGGTGCTCTTTGGGTCCTTGGGGATGCAGCCATGCTGTTGAGGAGGAGCAAACCATGAAGGAGACCCATTGTCCTTCACCACAACATGAGTGGAATGGGTTCTACTGCTGGTCTTTAACTGTTCCTTTTTCTTCTTCCTCAGCCTTAAGAGGACCACGGACATGATGTTTGGAGGAAAGCAAGTGGTGGTTTGTGGCTATGGGGAGGTAAGGGCTTCATGTTTCACCTGTGGTTGCTGCATGGAACACGGGCATGTCTTCTGCATGGCTTTGCCTGCTGGGGCTCTTCTGGCCTCTGGGGCTTTGCTCTGCAGCTGCTGGGACCTTCAGAGCTGATGGCTTTGCCAGAAGTGAAGTTTTTCTTGATTTCCAGTTTGTTCAAGAGAGAACAAACCTCAGTCTTGAGTAGCAAGACAAGTTGCCCATGAGCCAGCAATGCGTCCTCATGGCCAAGAAGGCAAATGATCTCCTGGGGAGCATGAAGAAGAGTGTGGCCAGCAGGTTCCCCTCCTTCCCTGCTCTGCCATAGGGAGACCACAGAACTGTGTCCAGTTCTGAGCTATGACTTCAACAGAGACAGGGAACTGCTGAAGAGAGTCTAGCAGAGGCTCCAAAGATGCTGAGGGGCCTGGAGCATCTCTGTGAGGAGGAAAGGCTGAGAGCCCTGAGGCTGTTGAGCCTGGAGAAGAGCAGCCTGAGAGGAGATCTTCCTAATGCTCAGCAAGAGCTAAAAGGACCATGAGGGCAAGAGGATGGGGCCAGATTCCTGTTAGTGTTGCCCAGTGACAGGACAAGGGGTAATGGGCACAAACTGGAACCCAGGAGAAACTTGTGGCCTTTGAGGGTGCTGGAGCCTGGGAGTCCCCATCCCTGGAGGGGTTTCAAAGCTCCGGAGGTGTGGTGCTGAGGGCCATGGATTAGTGGTGACCTGGCAGTGCTGGGTCCATGGTTGAACCTGATGATCTTAAAGGTTTCTTCCAACCCAAGACAATCAACCGAGAGTCATCCTCTATGCTTCCTGTGGCCGTAGGGATGCTCAAGTGTCTCCTGGGCTCTCATTATCTCACCCCTCCTCTGTGCTCTTCTGCTCCCCAGGTTGGAAAGGGCTGCTGTGCTGCTCTGAAGGCCATGGGCTCCATAGTGTACGTCACAGAGATCGATCCAATCTGTGCCCTTCAGGCCTGGTAAGCAGTCCCACTAAGCCCAGCTGCTTCTGTAGCCTTTTATTTTCCCAGGAAAAACACAACCAGGGACTCAACAGTGGTCCATTCTGAGAGCAGCTTTGGAGGAACCCAGAACTTCCTCCTGCAGCCAAAAAACAGTTCTTCTGCTAAAGCATCACTCAGTTTACCTGTATCTCACGTGCCAGCTTGCACCATCATCACCTCAGTGACCAAGGGTTTGATGATGTAGCTCTAAAGAGGTCAATGATGCATCTTGAAAGGATGTTGGGAGTGAAATGTGACCTTTGGAGAGCAACCTTGGGCTTTATTGTAGTGCACAGACTCCTCACCAAGGGATGCTTTGGGGTTTGCCATCACATTTGCTTCACAACCTCTTCTTGCTAGCACTAGGAGCATGGAAGCACAGTGACTGTCCCCTTGCATGGACGTGTTGCAGTCACCTTGGTTCCTCCAGGTTCCTTCAGGTTGGGTTTTGGTGCAGAGATGGGACGTGACCATGAAAGCAGAGTCCTCAAACCACCCTGAGCCACCTCAAACCCGCAACCTCCTGGCGCCTTTCAGAGGGCTGTCAGGATGAGGAAGCTAATGAGCCCTGCTCACCTAGCACAGCTGAGCATCTTCTGGTTGGCTTTGTGACCTCCACAGGTGGCACATCCAACACCCACATCCCTCACTGGAGATTTGGGCATTTGGAGCAATCCCTTCCCTGACTCCACACCACGTGTCCGTCTCGGAAGGCGTTTGCAATGAGGAAAAAGACACAAGAAATGGGACGAGCAGCAGGATAAATCCCAATGTTTTTTATAGCCTCCATGGGTTTGCAGGTGTGAGAGTCACAGAAGCAAAGTTTTCAGGAGGACTCTCAACAAATCCCCAAAACGCATCCTGGCTTCTGCCCAGTGTGCAGAGTACATCTGGGTGGGGGAGGTCAGGAAGGATCTGCTGAGAGCTCAGAACTGCTGAAGATCCCAGAGATGCCTGACTACAGGTTGTGAAAAGTTTGGATGGTTTGGGGTGGTTTTAAGACGTTCCAGCTCTGGAGTCCTCAGCGCAGGAAAGACGTGGACCTGTTGCAGCGGGGCCAGAGGAGGCCACAGCAATGATGGCTTGAAGCCCTCTGCTGTCATGCCAGGCTGAGAGAGTTGGGGTTGTTCAGCCTGGAGAAGAGAAGGCTCCAGGGAGACCTTCTGGTGGCCTTTCAGGAATTAAAGAGGGTCTACAGGAAAGCTCCAGAGGGACTTTGTGGCTCTTCAGCCTGGAGAAGAGAAGGCTTTGAGGAGACCTTATAGTATTCTTCCAGTATCTGAAGGGGGCCTACAGGAAGGCTGGGGAGGGATTGTTTAAAAGGTCTTACAATGACAGGACAAGGAGCAATGGGTTTAAACTGGCAGAGGGGAGATTTAAACTGGATGTTAGGAGGAAGTTCTTTACAGTGAGGGTGGTGAGGCACTGGAACAGGTTGCCCAAGGAGGTTGTGGCTGCTCCCTCCCTGGAGGTGTTCGCGGCCAGATTGGATGAGGCTTTGCGTGACCTGTACTAGTGGGATGTGTCCCTGCCTATGGCAGGGGTTTGGAACTAGATGATCTTTGAGGTCCCTTCCAACCTTACCATTCTATGATTCTATGACTTTTGGGCAAGGCCTGTTGTGATAGGACAAAGGGTGATGGTTTAAACTCAAAGAAGGGAGATGTTCTTCATAGTGAAGGTAGTGAGAGTCTGTCCCATGCTCATTAGAGAGGTGCAACCATTGCAGGTCAGGTTGTTTGGGGCTCCGAGCAACCTGCTCTATTTGCAGTTGTCCCTGCTGACTGCAATGGGGTTGGACTAGATGACCCTGAAAGGTCCTTTCAACCCAAACCACGCTGTGATTCCATGATGATAAATGCCTGTCAGAAAGGATTCTGCAGCAGGAGCACCTGTCTGCACCTTCTGGCTGTGCTTTGCAGGAGCAGCAGACAGAAAACCCATCTCAGCTGAGAACTGAGGTGGAACAGATGTGGAAGCCTTGACAGAAAATGGGAAACCCACCCAAAAATCCCTTTTCACTTCAGATTGATTCCAGAAACCCTCCCAATGCCCTGGGGGACGTGGGCCTTTGCCAGCTGCATTCTTGTGTCCCCATTCTGGCAGTACAAGGTTCAAAGGAACATCTAAGAATCTTCTGATGTTGGTTGTTTTTTTTCTACTTTGGACCTGCTTTTGCTGCTTCTCAAACTATTTTTGCCTTCCTCTGCTCTTAGCATGGATGGGTTCCGGCTCGTGAAGCTCAACGAAGTCATTAGACAAGTTGACATCGTCATCACCTGCACAGGTTAGTGGTCCCCAAGGCAGGAGGATGTCGTGGATGCACAGCACATAGCCATGTCCATCTTCTTCCAAAGGAAAACGCCAGAAAGTGGGGAGAGTGAACATGACATTGACTGGAGGGGGGGTTCTTGCTGTCTGGCAGGCAACAAGAACGTGGTGACCAGGGAACATCTGGATCGGATGAAGAACAGCTGCATTGTCTGCAACATGGGGCACTCCAACACTGAGATTGATGTGGTGAGCACAGGGGCGGCTGTGGGGCACGGTGGGCTGATGGTGGGTTTGGGACCTTTTGGTAGCTATGTCTGATCCTTGATGCCTCTGTGAGCACCTGGGAGGAGATAAAATGGCTGGACAAGCTGCAGAAGCCTCATGAGGTTCAACAAGGCCAACTTCAAGGTCCTACAGCTGGGTCAGGGCAACCTCTGGCATCTCTCCAAGCTGGGGGTGGGGAAGGTCTGGAGAGCAGCCCTGTAGAGAAGGACTTGAGGGTGCTGTGGGGTGAAAAGCTGGACGTGAGCTGACACTGTGAGCTCACAGCCCAGAGCCAACCTGTCCTGGGCTGATCCCCAGCAGCATGGGCAGCAGGGGGAGGGAAGGGATTGTGCTCCTCTGCTGTGCTCTGCTGAGACCCCACCTGCAATGCTGGGGCCAGTTCTGGAGTCCTCAGCACAGGAGACTCACACAGCTGTTGGAGTAAGGCCAGAGGAGACCACAGCAATGACGGGAGGGCTGGAAGCCCTCTGTGGCGAGGCCAGGCTGGGAGAGCTGGGGTTCAGCCCTGAGAAGAGAAAGCACCAGGGAGACCTTCTGGTGGCCTTTCAGGACTTTAAGGGCTGAGAAAAATCTGGGGCCAGACTTGTGAGCAGGGCATGTTGTGACAGGACAAGAGGTGATGGGTTGAAACTAAGTGAGATTGAGACTGGGGAGATGGAAGATGTTCTTCCTGCTGGGGGTGGTGAGAGCCTGTCCCAGGTTACCCAGAGAGGTGGTAGATGTCCCATCCCTGGAACCATTCCAGGTCTGGTTTGATGTGGCTCTGAGCAACCTGCTCTAGTTGCAGATGTTCCTGCTGACTGCAGGGGAGTTGTGCCAGACGACCTCAAAAGGTCCCACCCAAACTATTCTGTGGTTTCATGAAAGTCATCAATTAGATGATCTTTAAGGTCCCTTCCAAATCAACCTATTCTATGAGTTGATGAATCCATCACTGCCCATGATCTCTTTGGGTCCCTTCCAACCCCTGATGTCCTGTGATCCTGTGAACAAGAGGACACAGTCTCAAGCTGTGCCAGGGCAGGTTTAGGCTGGACATTAGGAAGAAGTTCTTCCCAGAAAGAGTGATTGGCATTGGAATGGGCTGTCTGGGGAGGTGGTGCAGTCACTGTCCCTGGAGGGGTTTAAAAGGAGACTGGATGTTAGGTGATAGGTTGGACTCGATGATCTTGAAGGTCTTTTCCAACTCACAGTCCTCCTCAGCCAGAAGAGCTTTGCACAATAGTTGTGCTGGAGCTTGGATCTGTTGTCATCACAAAAATAGCTCTGGATAGTGATTCGTGGTGGTTTCACTGCTCTGGGACCACAGCTGGACCCACAGGAGTCTATAAAGCCAGGACAATGTCAGCAAGCTGCTTCCTCTTCTCATTCCTATGATGTAGCTGCTGGGGCTTGGATCTTCTGGCAGGGCTTTAACTGGGTTTATCCTCACCCCATGTTCCAGGCAAGCCTGCGTACGCCTGAGCTGACCTGGGAGAGGGTGAGATCCCAGGTGGACCATGTCATCTGGCCTGATGGGAAGAGAATAGTCCTTCTGGCAGAGGTGAGTTGTAGGCAAAGGAGCAGGAACTGTGACCCATTTGCTGCTTGAGGAGGAAGAAAACAAGGGCTGGAGGAGTGGTAGAGCTGAAGGTGTTCAAGGCTGGGTTGCATGAGCCCTTGAGCAAACCTGCTGTGGTGAAAGGTGTCCCTGCCCATGGTGGAGGGGTTGGAACTGGGTGGTCTTTAAGGTCCCTTCCAACCCAAACCGTTATATGAGCCTATGAAGCATGTCCAGAAACCACCTCCTGGATCTCAGCAGCTTGATGGTCCCTCTGGTCACAGCTTGGTGCAACCCTGGTGTGGTCCATGAGTTACTGGGTCTCAGAGAAGCTCCTGGGTTTTCCTTTATCCCACTCCAAGGCATCTCCCACAGGAGACCTTTTACTAACTTATTTGAGCAAGCAACATCTTGGGATTCAAGGTGTGATAGTTGATAAATGGTGTCAGGGTGATAAATGATGTCTTCTGCCGGAAGGGACACACTCCACCAGTGATCCTTGTCCCTTCTGTAAGGTTCTACCCTGGGTTTGGTGCCCTGTCGAGGTCACAACTGCTTTTTTACTTTCCAGGGCCGTCTGCTCAACCTGAGCTGCTCCACTGTCCCCACCTTCGTCCTGTCCATCACTGCCACCACGCAGGCAAGTAGGGCTTGGCCTGAGCCAAAGCAGCACCTCACTTCAAAGCTGGCAGCTTTGTGTCTTCTCCTTAGGTGTCTTCTTACCTTAGTTGTCTTCTCCACCCAGGCGCTGGCTTTGATAGAGCTGTACAACGCTCCTGAAGGCCGCTACAAGCAAGATGTCTACCTGCTGCCGAAGAAAATGGGTAAAGCTCAACCTGTTGCCTTTTCTTGTGCTTCTGAGGTGGAGCAGATGGGAGGTTGTGCTAGGCCAGGCCGTGTGGACAGCAGGGTATCCCAGCCTTCTGGCTTCTCCTTACCAAGCTCAGTGTCTTCCAGAAGGTTCTACCCACTGGGTTTGAACTCTTCACTAAACTGGATGTGTTGTTTCTCCATCCCTCCTGGGGACACCAGGCTGACACACTTAGCTGGCCACAGGAGTCCATCCGTGCTGATGCCAAGGATTCTTTTCTGCCAGCAGAGCTGCTGCCCTTGGCTATGGGCACTCCTAGTCCCTGACCAACAGCTCTGCCAGCAGAACCCTCTCCTGAGGACGCCAGCTCTTCTCACCACACTTCTGCTGCAGAAGGGGATTTTCTTCTGCTCAGTCTCGTTTTTGAGATGAGATGCAGCTCATCCCTAGCTTGGGTGTTGGGTGTGACCTGCCAGAGATGTCTAGTGGCTCCTGTAGAGCATCCAAGCTTGCCAAGGGTATGGTGTAACCTAGAGGCAGGTGCAGGAGTTCTGCTAGAAAAGTATATGGGTGAAAGGTTTCCCTCAGGAGAGATGAGAGGATTTAGGGATCTGGTGCATGGCAGGAGAGGACCCACTCTAAGTTTGCAGATGGCACCAAGTTGGGTGGAAGTAGTGACCTGCTGCAGGGGTCAGCAAATGGATCTGTCCAGGCTGGATCAATGGGATGAAGGCAGTGGGATGAGGCTCAGCAAAACCAAGTGCTGGGTCCTGCACTTGGCTCACAACAACCCCAGGAATGTTCCAGTCTGGGGCCAGAGTGGATGGAAAGTAGTGGTGGAAAAGGACCTGGGGGTGTTGGTCAACACTGGCTGAAGATGAGCCAGAGTGTGCCCGGGTGGCCAAGAAGGCCACCAGCATCCTGGCTTGGATCAGCAAGAGTGTGTCCAGCAGGAGCAGGGCAGGGATCATGCCCCTGTGCTGCGTATTGGTGAGGTCACACCTTGAGTACTGAGTTCAGTCTGGAGCCCCTCACTGCAAGAAGGACATTGAGGTGCTAGAGTGTGTCCAGAGAAGGGCAAAGCAGCTGGTGAAGGGTCTGGAGAACAGGTCTGGTGAGGAGCAGCTGAGGAATCTGGAGAAAAGCAGGCTGAGGAGACACCTTCTGGCTCTCTATAGCTTCCTGAAAGAAGGTTGGAGATGTGGTGGTGAGGGACATGGTTTGGTGGCGACCTGACTTAATAGTTGACTTGATGATCTTGAAGGTCTTTTCCAGCCAGAAGGGTTCTGTGATTCCCTGATTCCATTCCCTGATAGCTTCCCCCTCCCCCACTAACAAGGTCTGATCCCCTTTCAGATGAGTATGTGGCCAGCCTTCACCTCCCGACCTTTGATGCCCACCTGACAGAGCTAACAGATGAACAAGCGAAGTACCTGGGACTGAACAAGAATGGACCTTTCAAACCAAACTACTACAGGTGCTGCTCCTCAATCTCCCTCTTTCTTCTACCACCTTGGTGGGATACAGGTGTGGGGAAGGCAGAGGGGACAGAGTTAAATCTCACTGCTCTCTTGAGAAGAGGTCAGGAGCTTTCTGATCATTCCCATCTCCATGCAGATAGTGGGATGGGGACAGTGTGGTTGGGGCTGTGACACTTGGCAGGACACCAGCCCTTTGTATCTGGCAACAGCTGTCACCCAGACCTGGCACATGGCAGGGTGATGCCACCATCTGATGCCAACTCGGATGACAGCTTTATTTTTAGCCCTTGAGGAAGGGTGAGGTGGTGGCCAGTGCCGCAGCCATGGAGATGAAAAGGTTCCACACAAACACAGATCCCCTTGGGGAAGTCTCAACCTCCTGTTCCACCCCAGATCCTCTTTCCTGCAGGAGAAAGACTTTTCCTTGATGTTGAGGTCTTCAGGCTCTCACACCACACCAAATTGCTCCAGTGGAGGGCAGGGAGGGTGGTTTAGTGGGTCCCAGTGAATCCCACCAGGTTGACCCAAACTTTGGGGTATAAGGGCCAAGTCTTGTTCAACATCTTCATCCATGGCATGAATGAAGGCACAGAGTGGACCTCCAGCCACTTTGCTGATGGTATCAAACTGAGAGGAGTGGCTGACACCCAGTCAGGCTGTGCTGGCATCCAGTGAGACCTGTCCAGGCTGAGAGTTGCAGGGGCAGAACCCCTTGAAGTTTAACCAGGGCAAGTGTAGGGTCCTGCACCCATGGAGGAACAACCTCCTGCACCAGTACAGGTGAGGAGCGACCTGCTGGGGAGCAGCTCCACAGAGAAGGACCTGGGAGTGCTGGGGGACAACAAACTGTGAGCCAGTGATGTGCCTTTGTGGCCAAGAAGGGCAAGGGTCTTCTGGAAGGCATCAAGAAGAGTGTGGCCAGAAGGTGGAGGGATGTTCTCCTGCCCTTCTACTCTGCCCTAGGGAGGCCATAGCTGCCATCCTGGGTCCAGTTCTGTACTCCACAGTTCAAGAGAGACTGGGAACTACCACTGAGAGGCCAGGGGAGGCTGGGAAGATGCTGAGGGGCCTGTGAGGAGGAAAAGCTGAGAGCCCTGGGGCTGGTGAGCCTGGAGAAGAGCAGCCTGAGAGGGGATCTGATCAATGCTCAGCAAGAGCTGAAGGGTGGGGGGCAAGAGGATGGGGGCAGACTCTTGTCAGTGTTGCACAGAGACAGGACAAGGGGCAATAGGCACAAACTGGAAGCCAGGAGGTTTCCATCAGGAGAAACTTGTGGACTTGGAGAGTGCTGGAGTCCTGGAGCTGCCCAGAGAGTCTGCCTAGAGAGGTTGTGCCATCTCCTTGTCTGGAGAGATTCCAAACCGACCTGGACACTGATCCTGTGCAAGCTGCTGTGGGTGCCCCTGCTGGAGCAGTGGGGTTAGACTGGATGATCTCCAGAGGTCCCTTCCACCCCTCACCATGCTGGGATTCTGGGATTTGCTTTTGCAACTTCCATGCAGCCTCCTGGTTTCTGCACCAATGTTGCCCTCATTCCTTGCATCAGTTGGGTGCTGTGGACTCTTCCCCTTCCCACATTCCCAAGCGAGGTTTGATGTTCACACCACTGGGGCAGGTGGCCCAATATAACCTGGGATTTATGGGGGAGGAGATGAGGACCAAATCCTTTCCTCAGCCATTTCTTCTCCTCAGCCTCAACTTCTTTATTGTGAGGGTGCTGGAGCCCTGCAGCAGGCTGCCCAGAGAGGTTGTGGAGTCCCCTTCTCTGGAGACTTTCAAGACCCATTTGGTTGTCTTCTTGTGTGACCTGCCATAGGTGACCCTGCTTTGGCAGGGAGGTTGGACTGGATGATCTTCAGAGGTCCTTTCTGACCCCTACCATTCTCTGATTCTCTTGGTGTCTCCCCATGCCCAAATCCACCATGCTGACACAGGAGGAGCCTCTTTTCTCTGCCTCTTTTTACCAAACCTTTTTTATTTTTAAATCCTCTTTTTCTCGTGTGTGTGTTTTTGGTTTTTTTTCCCCTCTCAGATATTAAAAGTTCCTTCAGCTGCAGTCCTGGAAGATCCTGAGGAACAAGAACCCAAATCTCTTCTCAGCTCGTGTACAGGATGAAACCTTGCAAGCTTCCTAAGCTGCAGTCCAGGCTTGCTCTCGTAGTCGACAGTGTGGTTAGGTTATTTATTTATTAAACTAGAGTTACCCAACACGCAGCCTCTGCCACCGGCGTCCCTGCTGCCACCGGCGTCCCTGCTGCCACCGGGCTGGCACGTGGGGCGTTCCTGAGTCCTGTCCCATTTCTTTTCAGTTTTGCTCTCTGGGTTTGGGTTTTCTCTTTTTTTGTTTTCTATTTGCTTTTGGGGGAAGGGAGGGAGTGGAGACTTGAGAGGGTGGGAGAAGGTGTGGAGAAGGCACTTGTGGAATGGAACGGCTGCGGGGGCGGTGGGAGCTCTGCGTTGTCACCGCCAAGGCCACGCGCGCGGTGGGAGCCCACCTCCTTCACAGCCCAGGGGGATCTCAACATTGAGCTTGGCCAAGTTTTGCCTTTCTCCCACTATCTCACAGCGTTGGCTCCAAAGCTGCTTTGCTCCAGGTGCTCCCAACCAACCAGGAAAATCCTCTGTGGGAATTCTGCTTGAGAAGCCCACGGGATGGTTCCGCCAGCAAGTTGGTGAACTTGGCCTTAGCGCCGCTGAAAGCTGTAGTGAAGGGTCTGGTGGTTTAGTGGGAGCTTGGAGGACAAGAGAGTGTCCATTCAGAGGGTGGTGATGGTGGGGTAGGACCCACCACCGCTCCCTTCATCACAGCTTGGTGGTGTTCTCCTGCTGCTTACATTATGAGTGCCAACCTCCTACGGTTCAACCAAAGTCATGGTGAGGCTCTGGGGCAGCCCTGGTGGAAGGAGCCTTGAAAACCTCACCAAAAAATGCTGCTGCTGCTGCTGTGTTGGGGGCCTCTTCCCAACCCAAGTGGAGCTCATTGGCCAGCCCAGCTGGGAGGACCACATGAGGTCTTTCTCCAGCCTCGCTGGGAATCTTTGGAGCTTTATTTTTCTGGGTAATAAAATTGGAAGTCCCCTTGGAGTGGGTGAGATGGACACTGGAGTCATCCCCACCCCGATCCTGCACATGGGGAAGAGTTCAGGGTCACTAAACCACTTCTCCCACCTCAAATCTTGATGCACCAGAGCTGATGGAAAACAAATTTGCCACAATTCCTCTTTTTTTTTTAACCCAGAATGTCCCACCTGAATGCTGCAGACGGCACCAAGGTGGCTTTCTGAGTCTCTAAGTCTCCTTGTCCCATCACTTAGATGATGGGAAAAGAGAGCATGATCCTTCTAAAACAAAACTGTCCGACCCCTGTGCACACAAAACCCTGTGTCCTGTGGTTGCTGCTTTGGTACTTGAGTCCCTCATCAGCTACAGGTTCTTCTTTGGTCCTCAGGGACTTCTTTGCCATCATGGAAAAACGCACAAGAAAGGAGAAACTGTGGAATTATGGTCTGGTGGTCAAGTCCTCATGGCTCTTGATGCTGAGGTCTGAAGTCAGCTAGACCACAAGTCACTTTGGAGGAGATCTCATAGGTTTGCTTATTCCAATATTCGCTTTGAAATGTCTCAAAGCCTCGAAATAAGATCTTTAGAAGACCTTTGAGGAAGCCTTAGGGCTCTGAGGAGACTTTAAGCAGACCTTAGGGCTTTGAGAAGGCTTTGGGGAGATGTTAAGGTTTGATAAGTCTCTGAGGAGACTTTGCAAAGGCTTTGAGAAGGCTTTCAGGAGACCTTAGGGTTTGAGAAGACATGGAGAAGACTTTAAGAAAGACTTTGAGACGACATTAGGACTTTGAGAAAGCTTTGAAGATACTTTAAAGCTTTGAGAAGTCTCTGAAACCACAGGACTTTGAGAAGGCTTTGAGAAGGCCTTGAGGAGACCTTGGGAAGACCTTAAGGCTTTGAGAAGGCTTCATCATAGACTGATTACTAACCATGCACTTGACATAATCTCTCTTCCTCATGAATTTATCCAGATCCTGAAGATTTTCAGGATGCAATCCCCCAAGCTATTGGAAATGTCCCTTTGGGGTATTTCCCCATGCTGGATCCCCTTGGTCCACATCAGGCCAAGGACCTTGGAGCTCCCACTCTTCTCTGCAGAGGCACAGCCCCAAATCCTGCTCGAGGAGAAACCTCCTTGTGGGGTCACCTGAAGATCCTGCTCCATTGTGTGGCCCTTTGGTAGAGCTCACACAGCTGCTTCCTTGCTCTGTGTCCATCGCTGGTGCTCTTCTCACCGCTGGAATTCCTTCTCACCCCTGGAATTCCTTCTCCTCACTCCTGGAATTCCTTCATCCCCATTTTGAAGTTCATTTTATCAAGAAGATAAGAGAAAAAGGAGAACATTGATGGCAAAACCCCACCCACCTTGGCCCACCTCCACCTTCAAAGCCCTTCTCAATAGCAGATTGAAGAAAGGGGAGAACGTGGATGATGAAACCTCACCTGCCTTGTCCCACCTCCACCTTCAAAGCTCTTCTCCATAGCAGATAGAAGGGGAGAACATGGATGATGAAACCCCACCTGCCTTGTTCCACCTCCACCTTCAAAGCCCTTCTCCATAGCAGATTGAAGAAACGGGAGAACATGGATGATGAAACCCCACCTGTCTTGTCCCACCTCCATCATCTAAGCGCTTCTCCATCTCATTCCACTTCTCCTTCAAGCTTCTTTTGGCTTGCTTGGCTTTGTTCCTTAATCAATCCAGAATCATCTTCTGCGATCATCTCATGTAGCTGGGGAGGGGTTGGTTTGGTTGGGTTTGGGTTTGCTTTGGTTGATTCTTTTTTTTTTTTTTTTTTT